>JAJEKB010020494.1:167380-207838 GCA_022393335.1 Macrotrachela quadricornifera | reverse complement strand
AATGTGGGGATTGTCTGATTACCCAAGTCATTTGTTTCATTTGAAAACATTAGAAAATGATTCAGCATAACTTTTTACCCAGGTCTGAATAGTTTTTACGTGAAAATTCTCAGTGGACCGATTTGTGGTTTTATGCGCCTCCCTCCTTTAATAGCTTTAACAAAAAAAGCTTAATTGTCTTTCTTTATGTTTTTTGTACACACAATAAAAATTTTTTCCTTTCTTTATTTCCATACTGTCTTACTTTGCATCAAGTTTACCACTAAATAAAGATATAACAGAAGAGTTTTATTACAGTATAGCTACCATATTATTCCAATAAAACTCTTATGTTAAATCTTTATTTAGTCATAAATTGGATGCATATTATGGTAATATAGATATAAAGACTGGGAAAGATTTTGATTAGAGATTGCGACTATATAAAGCGAGTATACCACTAGTGATAAATCGCATTAAAGTTTTAGTGTATTTTATCTATATTATGCCAAGAATGTTCTTCTAAATAGCAAATATTTTCTTACTTTTGCATTGAAACACAATTCGCTTCTTTTCCAACGTACAAACACATAGTAAGTAACATAAGCTCGCTTTTTAGAGTTGAATTAAGCAAAAATTGGATTAAAATTAAGATTTGTTGTTAAGATCATCAAAGAAATTTACTTTTCTATGAATATAGTAGAATACCTCTTGCAACTTGTAAGTGATAAAACAGAATAGAATATATCGAGTTCTCGAATGTGGCAAGCACTTTACCTTTTTCG
Organism: Macrotrachela quadricornifera; assembly: GCA_022393335.1. Taxonomy (NCBI): domain Eukaryota; kingdom Metazoa; phylum Rotifera; class Eurotatoria; order Philodinida; family Philodinidae; genus Macrotrachela; species Macrotrachela quadricornifera. The sequence continues at coordinate 207,074 of JAJEKB010020494.1, read as the reverse complement.
TGTACGTTTCAGTTTTCTTAGTGGAGAGATGGTTATCCAGTTGATTTTAGAATACAGTAAAACCTCTCTTTGATGAGCACCAATGGGACTTTTTCACAGCACCCATCTTAAGGACGTGTCCATCTTATAGAGTTTACATACATTCACTACTAATACGTTATTGATTAGCTAAACTATAAATGACAGTCCACTTATTTGTTTTCGATTCGCTCTTAGAATTGTAACTGTTTTAAAATGTCACTGTTGTTAGTGATAATTGTTTTTCAATTGTGTTTATTTTCTATTATTTTATTTACAATAAAGTTTTTTGAAAATAGTTTATGATTAAGTTTTGCTTCTTACTGCTTCTATTAATGTAAATGTTAATCAGATTTTATTTTGTAGCAGTGACAAAAAGATGAAGGTCTGACTCACAAATACCGAACCGTAGATAAAATTTTTTCATCAAGCCAAAGTTTATGACACAGTTCCATTTTTCAACGATTTGAAAGAAAACAACAAGTGAAAGAACTACTAATGCTAGGAATGGCACTTTTCCCTTTTTTTTTACTTCTACAAAGGAAAGGAAAAAGAAAGTGTCAGCCTTAGTTTATATTCTTTTTATCACTAACCAGATCGTTAAAACTATACAGATGAGTTATTTTGTCTGCTACCGAGGGAACCTCCCAAAATGACACCCTCCGTTTGGGCTCATATTTTGCCTATAAGTAGGATTTATAGCGTAGATAAAAGCCCTAAAAAGGTTCGTCCTCATAGCCTGTTATTGTTGAAATATTATGTCTTTAAGGTACTGGAATAACTCACTGCCGTGGTCACCTTTAGGAATATCAGAAAAACTCATTTTCAAATTTCGACTTGAAACTTTGTATAGAGAGAGGTATCAATTCAAATGAGTTAGACCTCTCTCTATACAAAGTTTCAAGTCGAAACTTGAAAATGAGTTTTTCTTATGTCGCTCAGGGTGACTGCGGCAGCGAGTTATCTCAATACCTTAAAAACGCAACATCTCAACAACAACAGGCTTTGGGGACGAGCTCTTTTAGAACTTTTATCTATGCTTTGAGCCCTACCTATAAGCAAAATATGAGCCTAAACAGAGGGTGTCACTTGGGAAGGTTTCCTCGTAAGTCGGACGAAACTTTTCTCCCTTCTATTTACAGAACAGGAAAGAGTGACAAAAACGAAAAAGAATAGTGAATGATTGGTACATTTAGTGTATATGCCCATACAAGAGAGGTTCAAATGTACGGTATGTTCTAAAAAATGGTGCCCATTTTGGGAGGTGGGAGGTGCCTCTCTTATAGAGGCTCATTTTCCGCAAAAAATGGTCAGTCATTCCGTTAAGTACCCATATTAGTGAGGTGCCCTTGTTGTAGAGATGCCCGTTAATGGAGATTTTACTGTATTTGTAAAAAACTTTTCAAAAACTAATATCCCTAATCGATTCTTAGACCCCAAAAACTTTTGGTCAATGAATTCAGCAAATATTAACAGTTATTGGTATTAATAAAATTCGTGCTTTTTTCTGATTCACTTGGACAGACAAACTTTATTAATTTTCAGCAGCATATTTTCTCCGATATAACTCTTTCTTTCAGAAAAAAGAACTAGGATACATACAGTGGCGGCGCGAAGAGGTCAAAGCAGAGGGGAGTACTTCCAAAAACGGAGAAAGATGAAAAATTTTTTAGCAACAGTACTCAGGTTTTTCCAAAAACCAAGATTGAAGACCTTTTTCTTTTTTAGTTTTCGCTTTGATTTTAAGGAAAATCCTGTATACCAGGTTCTAGTTCTGGACTCCGGACCTGTACCCCTATACAGGGGAATACATTTCAAAAATCGGAGAAAGGTAAGTCCAAAATGGGAGAAAACACTGCTCATTTTTCCTGAAATCAGAAGGGAGAGGGCTCCCTCACCCAGTCGCGCCGCCGCTGAATACATATAACACCTCATATCTTATATGATAGCGACACTTCGATTTATCTACACTTGCACTTATTGACATTTTCATACACTATACTAATACGTCATCATATACACAAAAAATGAGGTTTTTGTCCTCTCCTAATTTATAGTTCTTTCCAACTTTCTGGCTGACTGTTGACTGAACATATATTCCGAAAAAATGAAAAATATACAATTGAAAAAAGACAACCCACCATAACATTTTACAGTTAAGCAATAGTGAATCAAACATTCATAAAATAATTCATATTTTTTTCATTCGGTCTGTGTTACTGTTCCAAGAAGCGTTTGAATTGAAACTAGATTTGTATTCTTTTCTTCGCTTACAATAACGATAGCTATCGAAAAGAAGTTCGTCTTTACTTTCAATCGACTCAACGATAGACATACTTTCGATTTAAGAAAGTTATCCAGATGATACATATTTACATATATTTTATTCATTCATCCTATTTTCATTTCAATCATGCATATTCAACTTTTTTATGAATTAATTCTAGAATCTTGAACATCTTAATTAGAAAGATTAATTCAATCATATGCAAACAGAACATTTTTCTTTTATTTATGCGAATGAGTTTATTTAATCGAATAATAGGACAATCGAACATTCAGTCAGAAAGTTGGAAAAAACTATAATTTAGGTGAGAGCAAAAAATTCATTTTTTGTGTATATCTTGATGTATTGGTATAGTGCGCGAAAATGTCAATGAGCGCAAGTATCTTGTCACGGATATTTCTCTTATATAGGTCATGGTAAGTTATAAGTAGCATTATTAAATACTATATGAAGGTTATGAGATTAATCAAGGTCACATTCAAATTCACAGTTGAACTTAGGTCTGATTTGAATTATATCTGTTATATTCTTAAGCACAAAGTACCGTTTATTTTTGTATCTCAGTACATCTGTGTATAGTTGTACTTTACTTTTTATTTGTAAAACTACTGAAAGTACGATCATAAATGATTTCAATCTAACTCTAATTTATTCGTAATGAATATCAAGAGATGAATTGAAGAAAGACTTATATAATTTGATAATGCTCTTTTTAAACTCTTTTTTCTTACAATATTCTCATGGTTATATTCTAACGTTTAGGAACTTTAAAAGTATAACGCCACAAAGATTTATATTGATCTTTTATTCATTAATAGTTCTATCTTTTTTTTAACCAACAAGGTGAAAAGAATATGAATAAGAATACGTTTGATATTAGAAAATGAGTGTTTAATAATCGATTTTTCAGGTTAAATTGCATTATTCTTCTATTTTGAAATTATCATAAAATAATCTTTTATTACCAAAAGATAGAGGATTTTGTAGCTTTATAGAACCATATTTACATTATAGTTTTAAATCCTTTCAAACAGATGAAAAATTATAGAAAATAAGTACATAAAAAAATAATACACTACGATGATGCATGTATTATGTGTTTTAGCTAAATGTTTGACAATTTGTCAAAAGATATTTAAACTATCAATCAAAAAATTCTTGAGGACCTACAGAATTATAGAGTAAGCATCGATTTACATGATGACATACAGTAACCTTTCAAGTGACCTTTTGATTGAGTTCTTGTAAGAGTTCGATCAAAAATCTTCCAAAAAACACAGTTGAAACTTGGCATTTTATGTACTGCTTGAATTTACAATCAGCTTTTCATAAAATCTTTAATTCAACTTAACAGAGGGTCATATTGTAAAAAAAATATCTGTTCTACAGTTTTGTAGATCTGTAAGAGTCTTTTGATTGAATAATTCAAATATCTTTTGACAAATTGTCAAACAATTAGTTAAAACATGTAATAATTATGTTTACAATCACGGTGCATGTTTAGCAAATTTCATTTTCTACGACTTTTCATTTATTTAAAATGATCTAAAACTACGAGAAATATATTATTTTGTAGAGTTTTGAAATATTCTATCCTTTTGGAACATAAAAGAATGTTTTTAATGATTTAAAAATAGGGGGAAAAATGCACTAAGATTTAGTACAATTTAATCTGGTACATTTGTTATTTGTATTTATGTATGATGTTGATCACGTTTGATTCAACACTTGACATTTTCATAATAGTTATTTTAATTAATAATCATTAGTTTATTTTAAGAACTTTCTTTCGACATTATCAATTTCCAAAAATGTCAAAATGTGATGGAACGAATACTTTATTTGATGAAATTGATGCGAATCGAGATGGAACGTAAGAACTAAGAATTTTTTTGTCAAAATAATAAGCACATAAGTATATACATATGTATTTAGTATTGATAAATGTGAACTTCGTAAATGGGTTACAAATAATAAAGGAAGTTCATCTGCAACATATGAAACATTGGCTGGTGAAACGTGTGTTCATGATAATAGTATTAGTCGATATGAACGAAAAAAATATAATACATATGGAGCTGGTTCATTAACTACTTCTATTGTAAATGAACAAATGATTCAAACACATAGTTTGGAAGAAACAAATGAATATCTTGAAAGAGCAGTTAATATTTATAAAGATCCAAATCCACAAATTATTCGACGAAAAGCAACTGAAAGTTCATTAAACTATGAACAACGAATTCTTGTTCGATTTCTTCAACCACCAGAAGTTCCACCACCAGGAGTGCTTAAATCAATTTTTTTCAAATGAAATCTTACTAATCTTTCTATGATTTCTTTTTAGCCACTTATTATTAAAGAAGTGCGTCAATCACAACTACCACCACCTCCACCACTTGTTATACGCCAATATGCACAAGCTGTTGCTGCACCACCACCACTTGTTTTACGTGAAAAACCACCAACACCACCACCATATATTCCCAGTGAAACAAGTTAGAAAAATAAAATTTAAATTATATAGATTAGATTAATCAATGTACTTCTTTTTTTTATTTTATAGTTATTCGTCAATTACCTGCTATACCTGCTCCACCACGATCAGTTATTATCGAACGTTTTGCATCAGCTCCTGAAAAACCACGTAAGACTTATCTTCAATTTCTGTTTTTTTTTAATTTCAGATCGTTGTTTTATTTTTCGTTATATAGGGGATATCATAATCGAACGATGGCTTCCCTATGGACCTCAACCTGAACGTCGTACAATTGTTGAAAAGGCGGAGGAACTTGTAACATATGCAGAACCACGTAACAAGATTGTTATTTATGAAGATGTTCAAGCACATATAGACCGACAATTTGAAGTAGTTGGCGTTTTCCAAGCAGATCCGGAAAGTTATAAAGCTCGTTATGGAACAACACTTTTAGATTCAGAATTACTTGTTCGACGGGCTCGTGAAGCTGGTGTTCATGAAGATATAGTAAAATTTTTCTTTTCAAAATAATCATCAAAAGAATATTTATAAAATTTTTTTATTGTAGTCGATCGCAGCAAGATCACATTTAAAAAGTCTTTGTAAGTTCGCTAATTTAGAAATTCGTCAACAGTATATTCGCCAATTGCCGATGTCGTGGAGATATACCTACCATCCACAAATTGGCAAATCAAGGAAAATTAAGAAATTTAAGAAATTCAGGATTCATAAATATTTCAGAGATATACACCCTATAACGACTATGTAAATCAAAGAATTCAAGGAAATCGAGAAAGTGTTGCAATTCGAGGAGTTCACGGTTCAGATTCAAGTTAGAGATATATATTTATATATGGAAGTGATCGTAGAATTTGATGGAAATCCTGATATCTAAAAATATTAAAGAACCGTATGTTTTAATGGAAAGTTACGTTACAGTGTTTTGAGAAATGGATAAATGAAATTAAATGTGATGCATATGTTTAGTGACTTATATCGGAGATAATGGGTCAAGTATAGTAGGGCGAAGAAAGCAGAATGTAATACGTTAGTGTACGTTAGGACCTTTTATTTGTTACAACGGGGTTTGATGGAACTGAGGAACGTTGAGTTTTGCGGCGGAAAAAATAGTTAGGTTGGTTGTGATCGGTAACACTTTAACCTAGTTCGCTACTTATTTCGTACTGGTATCGAGGTTCATGTTAGTTAATTAATTCGTGTTGAACCTATCTAACACGCTGAATACAGCTAAATCTTACAGGATGGGTTGATACCTGTTATTTGCGTAGTTATTTCATGTAAGAGGATTATGTTCCTATAGTAAGATAGGTTAACGGAATGGATTACCTAGAGTGTTGTAGGATCGTTATTTTCTCAATGAGCTATTCCGAAGTTCTTTTAATCTTTAGCAAATATTGTGTGTCTAAGAGTTACTGTTTGTTTTATGATTAGGCACTCGTCGTAATCAGCATTGTTCTAGCTAATAGAAAGTGAAGTTCATAGCTATAATGGAAAGTCGCATACTTTACGCTATCCTGACATACTTCACTCGGAGCCTCATCCCATTCTTAGACAGCATTTGATCACATTTTTAGAGTGGGTATCTCTGATTCATTTGTGAGTCTTGAATTTCTTGATTTTCTTGAATTCCATGACATTTTTAAAGTATACATATCTTTGAAATATTTGTGAACCTTCAATTCGTTGAATTCCTTGATATTTCTAGAGTCTGTCTGAAATATTTGTGAGGCTTGAATTCCTTGAGTTTTCAATTTCTGGATGATAGGTACCACTGCTTACGTTAGATAAAATATGAAAATAGTGCTCTATTCTTATCAATTTACATTGTTTAATGTTCTTTTAAGTAACTATACAGTTGAATAAGGGTACATTTACATGATAGTGTGATATATTTCGTGAATTTTAATACATTTTTTGTAGCACCTTATTTACCAAAAATTATACTTTAACATTTATGAAGTAGATTGTATTGTAGAGACCGATTCTGAATCGAAATTATTAGAAAGACAATCACATAGAGATTTTCGGGTACTTGCATCAGTTATTTCTATAGCGATTGTGTCAATACACCTTTAAGTCAGATAGATGTCAATTCTGTTTTGAAATTTACTTGTTAAAAGAAATCTTAGACATACCACCAATATTGTAATTTTATCCTAATCATTCTTATATCGTCGTTATTTTACATAACCCTGAAAAAAACTAATTAGTTTTATGTTGGCAAAGATGATCCTCGATAGATATCTAGATTAGCAATATATTGAAATCATCAAGGTCTTTATGTTAGGGATAAATCAGCGTAGAACATTCATCTTTCTGAACACTTGGACATATTTGATGTGATGATTGTTATCTCCCACCTTGCTAAGATTAGTTGTGTGTGGAAAGAAAGTATGATAATTATAAATAAGTCTAACAACTAATTATATACTTTTGTGGAATAGTAAGAGTAAAAATAGAATCTTAATCTATACACATTCTAAAACATAAAAATAGTTCATTACAAATTTTTTACTGCTTCCGATCAATATTATGACATTCTCGTTTGATTTCATATTATAATATTTAAATAGATTCGAAGTATACACATGACGAATATACTCGACGAGAAGGAACGTATTTTGATTACGTTCAATGTGGTCTGTTTCCAGCTGATTGTAAGTATATCATTTTCGTAACATATCACATTAACTTGTCTTATTATTTGTTAAAACTATTAGATACTCGTGGTATGAAAATTACTCGAAAGTTTGTGAGACCTGGTAAGTTGATTCATATCATTTCTACTTGTTAAATTTCATTCAATACATAGCACATTTCACCTTTCCTGCAATGACAATGTGGTCGACTAGAATTGCTAAATATAATGAACAACTTGTTGGTGGTCGTGTTGTAAGTGTTACTATTGAATTGGTCGACAATGGCGTAGTTGTTTATACTCGTACAATAACCGAGGAAGAATATCAAAATGGTCAGTATAATCTATTATTAAGCTACTATCTTTGTAATCTCTTGTTGATTCAATCTATTGTAGCACGTGTTTCTTCATCAGCTCCAAAATTATATTGGAATGACTTCTTACAGGTCTTGCAAGTATTTATGTTGGCTAATAATCAAGAACGAGAATCAGACATTAATCGTGCCTTCGGTATTCTCGATCAAGGCAAGAGAGGCCTATTTAACCGAACAGTCAGTTTATCAGACGGTCTTATTTCACCTGACGAACTTCGAGCCTTTTTATCGATCCTTACCGATGAAGTAGTTTTTATTTTAATAGAGATTGACTTTATTTTACGTTTAATTATTGTTTCTTTTAGTATCGTGTTGATCTTTGTGTTTATTTGGCTGACACAGATGGATCTGGTCAAATTAACTTGTCCGAATTTTCCCGAATGGTCAAATCGGGATTGGCAAGAGATATTATCTGTGATTGCATCTAATCATCTGAACAACACCTATTTTATGAACGTATTTCACAAGAATTTTTGAAGCGCTTTTAGATATATGCTTTTTAGATAAAGATTATAGAGTAAACTTTTTGAAAAACTCAAAATAGCTTTCCTATGAAAAGAGGAAACTATTTCATTCTTTTTCTCTTTTTCTTCATTCCTATTCAAGAGTAAGCTGTCTTTGATGTGGCTTTTGCATGCTATTTTACTTAGTTTTTTGATTCCTAAATAAAAAAAAGACTTGAATAATAAAAAAGAACATTGCTCTATGTTTTGATCTTATATAAGAATCTGGCAAAGCATTCCAATCTCAAACGATGTGCTTCGGCATATTTAAAGGTCTCACCTGATAGTTTTAACTGTACAACTCTTTAGATTACTAGAAGATTACAGATAAATTGCATTAATTAACAATTTTTGAATGACGAATTCTTGAAAGAATATCATCGAACGATTAAATAAAATATCTTAAGGATCAAATACGTTTATTTTCATAAGTTGGTATGGAATAATATCATCAGAAAAGAAGCCAGTGATGGAGAAAGCAGCGACGAAACAGAGATAAATATAAATCCAATTATTTCACTAATTCGCTCTACATCTTTTGAAAAGAAAACATTATGTTCATTTATATACATGTTCGCGTTTAACAAAGCCGCAAACGTATATGAGATGTAGATATTTCTCGAACAAAAGAAACAAAACGATCTAGGCGACTTCGACAATACAAGACCTGGGAGATAAAGTGTGAAATCAACTCCGATGACGGAGAAAATAAAGAGAAAAGAGATAATAACTTATTTTATCTTCTTTTCTCTTTATCCTCTCTGTCGTTCAAGTTCATTTTACACTCTACAATGTAAATTGCATGTCACTTATATAGAATTTACATTCGATCAACTGATTGAATAATGAAAATTAAGGCACTGACGAATCACATCCGCCATATTGTAACGACATCTCCATTAAATACAATTTTCTATAATTGATTTGGATTTTTGTTGATATGTACAACCAGTTTGATCTAAAACAATCCAACCTCTGGAAAAAAATACATTCATTTAATAAACATTGACCATTTGATGCACCGCAATTTATATCATTTGAACAAATTAATTTTAATGACAAATTTTGTGTCACATTTTTTATTTGAAGAATAGTTAATATGAATAGTACCAAAAAAATTTTCATCTTTTATTCAAATAACTATATATATTACATTCTCTTTCTCACTTTGTATACATTCTCAATGATCTATTAAATAACCATTTTATTGTACGCTATAAATATTGAATTGATTTTTATATTCTTTAGAAATCTATAGAAAATATTTTATTCTATTATTTAATGCAACCAAAGTTTTTATAAATATATTTTATTTCAAGGATTTACATGAAAAATACTTCTGAAGAAATAATTCATTATCAAATAAATCGAATTGATAGAACTTTATCTTTACAACAACGAAAGCAGAGATGACCATAGAACGATCACACCGTTCCGTGCTGTGCTCATCTCTGATTTGTGCAGATGGAATACAATTCATCCATGTATCTGATTTTGAGATAATTACAATCCATTTTTACCGAATGTTAATGAATATGCACACAATAGTTCAAACAAATCTTTTAAAATATTAGTTCTTATTAGTAAAACATTTCATTTGCCAATTTTAAGCATTCTTTTCATATTTAAATTAAGTTTAAAAAAAAATTGTTCATTGTAATGATAAGTATATATATCTTCAAAAAGTTCTTTGAATAAAATGAAGAATATATATGGGCAAAATCATTTTGTTAGCGACGTGACTCGTAAAATTGCAAGACGTATATCTCGAACTAATGAAGTTTACTAGGGCTAGTTTTTATATATCGTACGTATGTTAAGTTACTCTAGATACCCTGAAAAAATCAGTTAGAAATACTTTTGCTCAGAGGAGTTATAGCCGAAAAAGTAGCGTTAGCGACGTGACGTAAAAAAGGACACCGATTTTCACTTTTTCCCTTTCTGCTTAGAAAAACTCCGAATCAAAACAATATTTTTTCAAAACTAATTGTTGTATTCTGTAGACCATTCCTAGAACTACAAAATCTCTACTCAAAGTTTTCCTCAAGCAGGCTTAGATTTTCCAAAAAAATGTATATATTCTTCGCTAGCGACGTGACAATTTTGTTAGCGACGTGACAGAGTACGACTGTGCATCTGAAAAAATACTCCTGTAACCGAATGAAAAGTTTCAAATCAATTTCAAAGTATACAAATCCTTCTTCAGACTCACTAGATTATGATGACATATAAATTCCTCTTTAGAATCCCCATGGGACCTATATAGAGCCAAATTTTGATAGGAAAATTTTTGGAATCCGATCTGGCTGAAAATTTTACCATATATGCGGCTTGTGTTGTATAGTTTATTCTGAAAGTTTTGGATTTTTTTTCATATGGTCAGCGAGATATACGCTTATTACTGCTAAATTAATTAATTAATTAATTAATTAGTTTTAATTAGTAGTCACTAGAAAGAGCAAACATTTTCACATATGACTGTGCTAAAAACAATTCCTCAGAGCGGTAGCTCGCTTTAAGAATTAAAGCCAAATGAGAGCACCCAATGTCCACTTTTGCGTGATTTTGCCCATATATATAAATAAATAAAATGTCAATATATAGAAAAGAATAATACATCTAATTTATCGTACAATGTTAGACCGAGTGGATATGTTTTGGTATAATTTATTTCTCTTCGTCCACTATGTTCGATATGTATAAGAATACGTATATCATTTTATTTCTCAGATTCATCTTATTTCATATAACGTGTAATATAAGAAATGTAAGTATTTATTTATCGATGTGTGTTTTAATACTGTTTTTTGATTCTTTGTGTTAGCTAGTGTAGAATTTTGATATTCTAGGTTATATTTACACCTTTGAATATTGGTAACAAAAAGTTTCATATTTAAAAAAAATTGTTTTCATTTACTTTAGTCTCTGATTATGGCTGAACTAGAAGAAGCAATGAAATTAACAAAAGTTATGAAAGCTATTGAAGAAATCATCAATAAAGAAGAGGTCAAGCTGGAGCAATGTGCTGAAGAAAATAAATATTTATTAAAAGAAAATGAAAATTTGAAGAAAGAAAAATTTACAATAGCAGAAGAGGCTAAACGCATTAATGAAGAAAAAAATATTTTGAAGATGAAAAAAAGCAATTACCCAGGTCAATCAAAACGGAGTCGTTTACAATGCGTTCTTGGAACGTAAACCGTGACAAAACGGTGGCTGTACGGCCGAAAATGTACCGTTTCACCCTGCAATAACGAACACAGTTTTACGGCATTTTAAACAGGTCGTATTCTCCTCCAAAACGGTTATTATAGGGCTATGTACGGATTCGAAACGGACCGTATTACTGCGCCCGGTATTACGGTCAGTATAAGGTCCGTTTTGATGTCGTAAAGGCCGTATACGGACCGTATCGTTCGACCTGGGTACAAGAAAAAGAAAAAGTTGCTGCTCTATTAAAACAATTTAATAGAAATGAAACTGAAAAATCGAAAGGAAATTATATATTAGTTTTATTACCATTGATAATTGGTTTACCATTATGTTTATATGGTTTTTATCGGAAATAAATGTTAGTCAACAAATTGCTGCATATTTAGCAGCTGTTCATTTAATTTTTTGCTTTATTTTTCTTATTATCGTATCTGATACTCTTTACGTTATTCTTTATCTTGCTTCAATTGTTCGCAACTAAATTGTTCTTGTTTTATTGTACTCACAATCTACAACTTATATTTCTTCGTACTTCTTGTTGTATTATGTTTTGTTTATGCAATGACTGTTATATTATATAATGTTTTTCTTTCGATTCAAATAAAAATAAAATATTACAACATGTATTTAGTGAAATACATAAAATATACATAGTTCTTAGATTTCTATTTAAAAAATTACTTCAAATATGTAAAATATCATTGAAATTAAAAAGTATGTGTTATAATAATACACACTAACAAGGGAAAATCACCTGTTGATTAACTGCTTTTTACTCGATTCTTAGTGATTTTTAGATAATCGACTATGTTGATTTCGAATATCAAATTGATTCGATCCGATAGATCCAATAATGATCATGCTCTCTTTCTCGTAAAGAAGAGTCGTACAAACATTAATTGTCTGATTTCTTGCTTGCTTGTGTGTCCACACCTCATTGATTGATCAAAGAAAGAGGTAAAGATATAAAAGAAATTTTTTTTATAAGGGTTGAGCGAAGGATACTCGAGGCCGACGAAACCGGATGTGATGTTAGTTTTTTAAAATTTTTTGAAAGCTCAATTTTTTAAACATACGACAAGTTTTTAACAAAAAATATTTGTTTTAATGAAGTTTGATAAAAGATGCAATTGAGGTCGAGGAACTTGAAGTTGACTTCTGATCTTTTAGTTGTAGAAATGAACAGCTTGATGGTAGTTTAGAAATACGATTTCTACAGAAAGAACTGAGCTAGTCTTTAGACGAGCGTTATCTGTATTTTTTTTGTTATTTTAAAGCTATTATGAAGTAAATATTGTAAGAATACTTTTATTTATTTTGAATATTATTCATTTAGATTATTGATTTAAAAGTTTATTAAGAACAATGAAATTAATCAATAAACATTTTTACTTAAGGCCACTCCCCTCAAAAATCGATCTCAGTCCAGGTACATTCAAATGGGCTGAAATTTGGAGCATATATTAGGGCTGAAGTGACGAAGCTGTGGTAAAATTTTCAGTTCGATACCCTGATGTTTGACAAAGATATGAACCCAACAACGGTCAAAAATAGCTCATTTTTGTCCGCCAGATTTCTTTGTGGGCCTTCATTCAATATATAGATATTTTTTTTTGTTTGAAAGAGCATCTTAAGATGCAGGGCCTGTGAGGCTCCTTTTCTTAAAACTTATCTATCAAGCAGAGAAAAGGGTTGACAAGTTCATTCACTCGAAAAACTCTCAAAAATTCTCGAAAAATGGCGCTTTAATTATAAAAATGCTTTTCAGTATAATAATAACAAAGCTTTATTAAAAAAACTGAGCCTCACAGGACCTGCAGTTTTTGATGCTCTTTCAAACAAAAAAAAATATTTGACTTTATACAGCACTGTGACAGAGTAACCTTGCGAATACTATGACAAACCTACTACTTTCTGAGAAAAAATGAGAAAGATTTTTCGGTTTTAAAAAAAAACGCCTATTTTACGAGTAGTATATCGCGAAAATCATCAAAAATCTTGCCAGAAATGAGGCATCAAAAGGAAATTCATACTGTTTCTGAAAGATCTGACGACGGGTTATCTTCCCATGCATTTGCCTGAATTCAGAAATTTCTGATAAAAATTGACTTTTTTTGAGGGAAGGGTGGCCTTAAAAGTTGTCAAGGTGTCTGTGATTTATCGTAGAATCCAACAAGACTCGACAGTCGGATTGTTCGTCATGGCATTGAGAAATTTTCATTTATATTCAAACTTGAATTTGATAGTGACTAAACTTACATGATAATAATAAATAACCCTAGCGAATGTACTCATCAAGAGAGTACGACTTGCAAGCATGAGTACTCAGATTTTACGAGCGAGTATTCTCGAAAACTCAGGAGTGTTTAAAACGGTCTAGTACTCACAGACGTACTCGTGGAAATCTTTCACTATAAATATATTCGGAGGAAAAATTTTAAGTACTTAGTGTAGTACTCTCGTCGTCTTTTTCTCCGATAATACTGAATATACAGAACGAAATGTATCAGGACGAAAAAAGTATCGTGCGCTGATTTTCTATGGACAAGAAGTTGGAAATTCTAGCAAGGTTATTTCGCTGTGCGATTATAATATCGCAGAAAAGTAGACTCTTCTAGAGTGTACAAAGCCCCTGGAAGAACTGCAAACGTGGACCTTGAATGGTCTAAATGCTACTAAATATAAAAAAGGAAAAATCGGAGTACTTAACGAGGGTATATTGGTTATGAGTTCAGGAAAATGTATTACTCATATACTCGAAATTTTAGTGTGAGTACGACCGATGAGTACTTAAAATTGCCGAGTACCCATGACTTCTCGCGGCATTTTCTAGCGTGAGTACGTTTTGAGTACTCTCTTGATGAGTACATTCACTAGAGAATAATAGCACGACTAAATGCAGGAAAATCATCATATCGATATAAATTTGATGGTTTATTATGATATTCTTATAATAATTTTTTCCATAATTGATCTCGTGGACCAAATCCATTAGAATCATTGTTACAAGTAGGCCCTGGACAGTTCCATATCAGTTCCGATTTCGAGAACTGTCTGAACAGTTCTTTGAAAGGAACTGATCCTCACCAACAGTTCTTTTTCAAGAATATATTGTAACTCTAGTTGTTTTATGTACTTTTATTCATTTTTAATGCTCTTCGTGCACTAGCACTATGCATTCCATTGGATTCGTCTCTATAATTATATCTCTAATAAATAAAGATTAGATTACATGTGGAGACAAACTAGTTTTTACTAATAATCATCATTCAAAACTTGAACAATTCTAAAATTCTTACTTATAGTTCAGACTGTTTTGAATGATGTGTTTCTAAAATACGGCAGAGTATAAAAGGTACATGTATCGAAAGAAATTTTGTCAACATCACTGTTTTTTCCAGTAAAATTAATTTTTATTTAATTCTATTAGGATTGATATGATTGTGAAGTTGAAGATGAAGTGTATATCTGTCAGATGAAGTAATGGCTTACCACGTGTTGGAGAATGTTACTTGTTTTGAGGGGTATTTTCATAGAGGAAAGATATTTTTAATGATTCCGTCTCTTTTTTCAAGCGGATTTGTCGTGCTACTTTGCTTAATTCTGTTTTTATTAAATATTTTGATGGGGCTTACAAAGTTATTAGTGTTTCACGTCTCTTATTTTGGTACATTCTTCAAAAATTTGATCACATAACTTAAGAAAATGATTTCAAGAGCGTCTGGAACAGTTTTAGAAAATCTTTAATTTGATTACAAAAATTTTGATGCTCGAAAATATAAATCTCCTGCAACTAAATATATTATTGAAAACACATTGTTAATATATGTTTCAAAAATAGGAGAGATTCCACTGTAAGTTGAATAGCTTTTGATAGGACGATAGAGAGTTTCGGTTTTCATCATTTGAAAGAGGTGTGTTGGGACTATCGAGACACATAAGCATTATTATTTGTCAACAAGTTTCTTTGATTTTTCTAGAGATTGAGATTCTCAGAAAGCCGAGATTTTCTAAATTTCCATTATACTCGTAATTCTGATGGTGCCAGTTGATAGCACGCACTTTTTTCTGTCGATTTACGCTTGCGGAAAAACCGCTTGTTCTATTATAATTGGCTGATTTTTTGACCAATGGAAATGTGTGGTGGGAATCTGAGTTGAGATTCATGCTTCTGGTTATGTATTATCTATTGGAGACTTGTTAGATACTGAAATATCGTGACTTTGGAAAACCTCGGTTCTTATTGGCTGGGACAAACAAACATACATACAGTTTTCGCGCATAACACCCTTTCTTTCAGAAAAGAAAATAACACTCAGTCTTTTTCAGTTTAGAATGAATTGAATCGGCATTTCATGAAATTTGCTTCCAATTACAAAGTTTGATAATTATCAACAATCGACAAAAGTTCAAGAGATTGCTGCGTTTTTGGATGTTTATCACCGAACGTCATTTTAATGATTCTGTGAGCTTCTGAATAATACTTTTTCGCTTCGTCCAATTTAATTTGTTTTTCAGTACAGTCTTGATTTTGTTGTTGATCCTTCTGTTTCTTATCTATTTCGGCTACTATTTTCATGCAAATATCACCCATATTGGTATAAACATCACACATCTCAATATGATCCGTACCTAGTGTATCCAATAAAATCTGTAGAGCGTGTTTGACATGTACATAAGCCGTATCGTAATCATTCATCGCTCCATAGACAAGACCAAGAGAATTAAGAAAAATTCCATATTTATAATGTTGGTCGGTGAACTCGTTTTTGATAATGACAAGTGCTCGATCAATATGAACAATAGCTTGTTTATAATTGTCTGAAAATGAAAAAATTGAATAAAATACAACTCTAAGATATATATTTGCTTTATTTTTTTTCTTAACTAACCGAGTTGAAGTTGAACCAGCCCCATATTATGAAGGATTTCAGCTGCTTCTGAATGTTCAGGACCAAGCGTTTTTTCAATCATTGTGAAAGCCCGTCGATAGATACGTAGAGCATCATCATAATTACTTCTTTTCCGATCAAGATCTGCTAGATTATTGTAATAGATGCCCAGTTTATAATGTTCTTGATTTGGACCGAACGTGTCTTTGATAATTTTTATTGCTCTTTCATAGAATACTTGTGCTTCATCATAATCACCTCTTTTCTCTAATACGAGACCTATTGAATTGAGTATTTCAGCTACTTCAATATGCTTTGGTCCTACGGATTCTTCCAATACTGCTAATGCTTCTTTGTATGTGACTTCAGCTGTTCTGTAATCACCTCGCTAAAAAAGAATAAATTATTGTAAGGATGAAGTTTTCCTTCCCACAGACAAGTGTCAATGTGACAAAATAAGTCAAATGTGATGAAATAAAAAAGAAACTCTAATGATTTATTCACATACTCTAGTTGAGTAAGATTATGCCCAGTTATAGAAACGTCTCAGAATCAATAGATTATTTGAGAAAAAACAACTAAAACAAATGTTTTCTTGTCAATAGGTACAAAGTCCAATAGACATTTGTAATTTAATTTTTTTTATTCCCATTTCTGAAAAGAAAGGGTAATAGGACGTTTGAATACGCCAGCTGAAATGCTTAAAGTTTGTCTGTCTGTCCTAACCAATCAGAAAACAGCAACGACTATATCGATAATACTAGAATATAATAGTTCCTAAAAATGTTACCCAAAAGTTTGTGAGGTCAAGGAATCGAATGGTGCTACTAGTTTTTTATGATTTTGCAAAGAAAGAACTTTTTACCACAAAAAATCTTTTTTTTTCAAATAAAGATTTTTTATAAAGTTTGACCAAAATCTCTAGGGGTCTGGAAATCAAATGGTGTCATTAGTTTTACAAAATTTTGCAGTAACTTTTTTTACGACATAACGAGTTGTCTTGTAGATTGGAAGAAACATCATATAACATAAAATAAATTTATAGTTATACAGGTATGCTTTCTTCTAAAGTTTGTCTGTATCTTTGTGTATCCAAGTCAATCTGAAAACGTTGTCAACTAGATTAATATCAAAAGCTTGTAATACTTAAGTTGAAAACTGTATGAAAGGCAACGGAGGGTAAAGTATCGGCATCTGCGGTCGAATTTGTGGTTAGTAATAAGTTACTAAACAATTAGTAATTAGTTTTACTTTTTTTCCTAAAAATTTTGATTCAAGATGGTCAAAGATCAATAAATGAAAACTGAGTTGGTTTGCCAAATAATTAATAGTAAATAATATAAACTGTCCCCAGTAAAACTCCTCCAAAAGCAATTGACTATGAGAAATCGAAATTTGGAGTTCATTTTTCAATATTGGTAGATTATTTAATAATAACAAGTAACGCTCGTCTGAAGACTCGCTCAGCTTTTTCTCGTAGAAATCGTGTTTCTAAACTACGTCAAGCTATTCATTTATAAAATTAAAACAATCAAAGCCAGACTCAAGTTCCTCGACCTCAACTGCCTTTCACCAAATTTCATAAAAACAAATGCTTTTTGTTAAAAATTTCTTGTTTTTTTGAAAAATTGATCTCCAAAAAATTTTTATGCAACTGACTTCAGATTTGAATTCCTCGTCCTCAATTACCGTTCGGTCAAACCTTTTAAAAAATTTTTTTTGTAAAAGAAGTGGTTATTTGTGTAAATATATGGCCCTTAAAAAAAGTTTGATAAACTAACATCAGATTCGGATTCCTCGACCCCGATTACCCTTTCGTTAAGTTTTACAGAAAATATTAATAAAATGTTTTTTTGACCTTGTGCGGACACAAACAATCAATCAAGCAAGCAAACAATTTATGTTTCTAAAACTCTTCTCTACGAGAAAGAGAATAAGTGCCTGTTGTATGTTAGGGTGTGGGTGTGGATACCGACATTGTATCCAAGTAGCACCCACACCCGACCTCTCCCCCTCCCCTAACCATGGTCACCCAAGAGACCTCAGATTCGAAGTCCCCGCATCGAAAAACCTCTAGAAATGTCTTTTTCGAAAAATCGGTTTTCGATGTTTTTTTGATCCCACGGACAGACAAGAAATCAGACAGTTTATGTTTACTGGACTCTTCTCTAAGAGAAAGAGAATAAATTAGTAAATTACCGTTTCTAATAAAACTTGACTGATCCATATCGAGCACGGAAAATACGAATGCGAAGTGATAAGAAAAAGTTTGCGCTCTATTTCTTAGCTTTCTTTGGTGAACTACTTGCTGTTTTAAGCTTCACTCACAGATATTCGAGGGTCGTAAATCTATGTTCGATATTGATTCTTTTTGAGAGGAATTCAAACAAGATGCATCCATTCGGTTCAAACCTAAACCAATATTGAAAGATGTAGCGGTGTTATATATGGGAACGACTAGACGTTAACTTAGAACATTATTTCAAAGTGTAACTTTGCAATAAGTCTCAAGTAATGTAAGTGGATTTTCCAAGGAACCTAATTAATCTTGTTTGATAATGAATCTGGCAAAATATCATTTTGTCAAAACAAAAAGGAAATTGAAAACTACCCAATGTTATCTGAGTGTTGGAAGTTTTTGGATTACGTATCGACATGCTATGAGTAAGCTACTTTTGTGCGCATAAGAATCCTAATGTGGCAGATGAAAGACAAAAAAATAAACCGTAATGAAAATGGCTAGTCGTGAGTGACCGATCAGAGGAAGGCCAACGAATGACTAGTCGTTGATTTAAAAGGTTTATCATAAATGCATTAAATGAGATTTGGAGTACCTTAATAGATTCTCAAATGACTCGATTCCTAAGGAAAAATAATACTTTATTAGACATTTCATATAACAGAGCATATCCATTAAAGGTATTGTAAATACTAACATAGTACAATTTGCTTATTGTAGCGCAAGTAGAAAAAGATATTTCAAATTTTAAAACTAATTGAATTTTAGAAATATTAGAATTGACTAATGTATTTGTCTCTCGTAGATGATTGGAAATCACTATCCCATAATGTGAATATCTTCCTATAAAAAACTTACACAGGATAACATATTTCAAAATTGATTTTTGATCAAGGATATTTTCAAAATGTCAAAAACGAAAAACCATTTTACTCTTTTCATAAACTTTCTATATGACTAATTGATTTATTTTGGCGATTTTTTTTTTACAATGTATACCTTTCGATAAATATCACCAATATTTCCTAAATACATTCCGATTGACTCATGCTTATGACCATAATAATGTTTTGATATTTTCAACGCTTGTTTTAAATAAACCAATGCTTCTGTATATTTCCCTTCTTTCTTCAAAAGAATTCCTAAATTATTCATAACATCAGCAACTAAAGGATGATTGTGACCATGTACTGATTCAAGTTGTTTAAGTGCTTTTAAATAGAGTTCATGAGACTCATTATAATTTCCTTTTTTTCGAAAAATATCTAAATTTTAATTAAAAAGGACAAAATATTGTGAACGATTTTGAAATTGAAAATATGAAATATGATATTACCAGCCAGATTAGCAACAATTTCTGACCAAAGATTTGAATTTGTATCGGCTATTTCAAGCGCTTCATTATAGCTCGAAATAGCTTGATCATACTGAAATTCAAAATAAAATATAAATATAAAAAACCGAAAATTGAATGTGTGAACCTACATTAGAACATTTTTTAGCAAGAAGTCCAAGGCTATTGAGAATTTCGGCTTTTTTCTGTGATTGATCATTATGTGGTAGAAGTTTGAATGCCCGCATGAATTTGTCTTGTGCTTCAGTATATTTTGCCTTTTTAAGATAAATATGTCCTGAAGCCAAAAGTAATTCGATTCGTTGAAGATTTGATCTCACTTTCAAATAAACGTCTGTATAAATTTCTAGCGCTTTATCATATTGGCCATCATCTTGTTCAATCTGTGCACTCAAAAGTACAATATCGAACGCATTTTGTATACCTTTAATCATTTTTAAACATTGTCGTGCTTCATTATAACCATGTTGTTCATGAAATGCTTTCGATAAAGCGTAAAATGTATTGTCCTTGTCCTTGGTACGCATTTTCGCATTACTGTACTCTTGTAATTGAAGTCGTAATTCAGATATTTTCTGTTCTCGTTGATACTTTAATTTTTCCGGTGCATAGGGACATGTTTGTTTGTGTTGAGTCAAACCACTTCGAGGTACTTTAGCTGGACAACCTTGCAATTTATTAGGACAACTGAATTGCATATTTTCAATAAAACGCTGAATGGCAACATTTGTTATTAGTGTTTGTTCCGTCAATGCTGTTGAACGACATCTAGGACAATTTGGAGCAGATTTTCTAAGCCATGATTGAATGCAAGTAAGACAAAAGAGTTGATGACAACAGGGAGTTTCTCGAACATCAGTGAGATAGTCACAACATATACAGCATTCGATCAAAATTTGAATTTCATTTTGTGTTGCAATCATTTTGTTTGTGTTTTGTTTTCTAAATGAATGAAAACCGATGAATAAATATTACATCGTTCTTTTTATATGCTGCAAACGAACCGTGCGCTTGAAAGAAAATTATTGTATCAGGATTGCAAAAAAAAACAACGTACCACATGTGTTTTCTGCATTATTGTGCAATAACAACATGTATGTCATAGGTAAAAGTAAACTTAGGCAAATTTCGTGATTGCACAAGGGCAGTATTATGAAATAGTATCTTATTCAGTTTAAAAATTATGTCATGAAATATTTTACATTATTAAAGTATTATAAGTAATTGTTTTGATCATATAAGTCATGTTCAATAATATAATGAATCACTTCCTATTGTACAAAGTTAAGAACTATCATGTTTAACATCAATTTTTTAAGGGCCACTACACTCATAATGGAGTTCCTACTAAAAACAGTCTGTTTGAGCTGAGATTTTCAGGGATGAGTAGCCCTAATGAGAAACGCTTCTGGTAAAAATTTGAGCTCAGTATATCATACCAAGCCAAATTTTCAATCGATTTACTAACTCCCAGGAGAACCGTTATAACTTGACTACGATTAATGATATAGAGCTCTGGTTGGTTTTAAATTAAAGCTAATCTCTGTGCCCAACTTTGTTTCGAACAGAATTTTGAAATTTCTCTCCATTTGTTTTTTATAAACATTTAAATACACATGACATGTTCATGAGGCACAAAAAGATTGGTCCTGCGACAGTAAATTTCACTTTCCTCAGACAAGGAGTCATTTATAAAAAATCGGTTCACACAAAAATTGAGTCTTATCTATATCGTCAAAACAAAAAAATATTAGGAATATCTTGAACCGTGCGAAAGTTATTTGAATTTTATTGGCAAAAATCCATGTTTTGAGAAAAACGATAAGTTTTTTGGACGACTTTTTTGTTGACACTTAGAAAAATCATAATAAAATGAGAAACTTTTAATATATTCCATTAGACTTTTTCAAAACGCATGATAAATGCAGTAAGCCAACGCCATCTATCTTGTTCAAATATATGTAGCTTATCTTGACCTATATGTTTTCTCCCCTCTAAATCAAATAAAACATGTTTTTATGCCACTATTATATTATCTGAGAATCAATGATTCGCGTCGCTTGTTTGCTAAGTTTTTGAAAAATTGAAAGAATATCAATAAAACAAATAAAATACTATAGGCGAACTAGAAACAGTTTTATTCATATTGTGTTTCCTTGATTACGTTATCATTACCATATTTTTTTCTTTATAGCTATTCTAGTCCGTTTGAGACCAAAAAAAGAGAAGAAACAATGCTAATTGACTTAATTTATTCAATGAATAACATGATACTATAATTCATTTCATTGTATTCGTTAAATTTTCAAAGAAAACATCATTTTTCCGTGACTTCTACCACCCCATGTGATATATACGGGACGAAAACTGGCGTTAACCGTGGTTTTACTGGTCTAGTTACCAGCTTCTAAAATTGCAATAAATCGGGGTTAATCGGTGCTCGTATGTACAGCTAGTCAATACCCGTTTGCCTCTGTTTTTTGAATGTTTATGCAACAAAATCACGATCTTTTTCGATAAAATCGCCCAAAATGGTGATTTTTACTGATTTTTTCTCCGATTTTGCAACAAAATCACGATCAATGCACGGTAAAATCGCGTTTTTTCTTGAATCGGTAAGCGCCTTATTCCTATCATTAATTTCATATCTAATCTCTTAACTCTATTCCTAATCCCTTATTTATATCCCTTACTTCTTATTCCTATCCTTAACCTCCTAATTCTATATCTAACCCCATATTCTTATGCTCAACTCCTTAATTCAATATCTATTCCCTTATTTCTATATCTACCCATCTATTTCTATTCTTAAACGCATAATGCTATATTTACCTCCCTATTTCTATCCTTAACCTGTTCTTTCTATCGCTGACTCTTTATTTCTATATCTAATTTCTTATTTCTACATATACCTCTCAAAAGTATAAACAACCCTTTATAACAATTACTGACCCTTTACTCTTATGCTTAAACTATAATGGAATCTTTATTTGTATATTGAAGTTATCATATCAATATCTAACCACTTGCAATTATATCTGATTTAATACCGGTGTCTAACCCCTCATAACTGTGCCTTTCCTGTTTTCAAACTTTTGTGTTTGCTCAAAAAAAATATAGTTTTGCATTCTTCTGTAAGTTTCAAAAAAGATTTAATGCTTTAGCATTCGTATGAAGTTAGCATTAGTACCATAAAGATTTATGGGCGAATCCATGAAGACCCATCCACTTTTTGGAAAGGTGTTTTTTTCGATTTTTTTTCATGGCAAAGTATCAGTACACTCTAGAAACCACCTTTGGTGAAAAAAAATAGGCCCGTTCTATTAAAAATTCCGAGCTTTGAAGCAGTTTTCCGGAACACCTACGATATGTTTTTATATAGAGAGAAAATGTCAGGAAAAAATCTAGAACTTGTTCAAAAGCAATTTTTTCAGAATTTTCTAGTGTTCAAAAGTCTAAGACAAGTTTAGAAACATGTTTTCTGGAAAATGTTCGATCGATCCTATTGAAAATCCTGAATGTTGAGTCATATTTCGTCAATTTGAGTTCCATTCAATTAATTTGAAGAATTTTCATCTTTCATTCCTAGTAGATTATAACAGCTTTTATAAGACTATCCTCTCAGAACGATGTTGAACTGATGACTTTGTCCACATTAATAGAGACATTTGCTGTTAAGCCGTCTTGTAGAAGTGAGACCATGTAGTCAAAAGGATAGTGCTATCGAAATGATCAATTTTCTATTTCTCTGTAAGGACATCTTTAAATGTAAAGTCTTATCCGCAAATGTCGTGACTTCAAACGAATAACATTACGAGATGAATCATTGGATATTAGAAAATATCGACTACCCACTGATACCTCTGTTTTTTTTTCAAAATTGTATCCCAATGCCAAGACAAAAAAGTTGTCAACATCCGATAAAGCATGAAAAATGTGCACGTGTACCAAGAGGAGCAATGGTTGTGCCACCATAGTTATCGAAATTTTTGGTTACTCAGTATGATGTGGCTTACACCCAATTTCCTGGTTATATTCAACATGTCATGCATTTGAATCGAAGGAAATGGTAACTCATCAATCAATGGAATTCAACGACGATGAAAGTTCAAGTGATGATGAATTCATGACAGAACGTTCTCCTATCAATGATGACAAAAGTGATGATGATGCTATCAATGTGGAGCTTTATGATTCGAATGAAGTAGAGAAAGACAATCCTCACATGAATAATGGTATCATAGCTGAATCAAATGACAATGATGATGAGACAAATGATCCTGAATCGATCGATGAAGAGATCGGTGATACTTTATATGAACTTGAACACCAGAAAGACAAAGCAATGGACGAATTATCAAAGATATTCGAACTGATAAACATAGACCCGATCCATGATAGGTTAGCCTGTAAATTAAATTCGAATTTCCTGAAACAACATTTGTATTTAAATCAGCAATATTATCCATTCGAGCCAAAGTTGATGAAGTGTATAGAAAACTTAATCAATTATGTGACATATTGATTGGAAAGTCTCAAGATACACAATATCCAAATCCTCATGGGCTGATGATATGTGAATCAAATGAACTTTTGACCGGTTTGAAAAATTTATTAGCTGATAGTGACGCTGATGAATAAGTTCTAGGTTTTGTCCTGATATTTTCTCTATATATAAAAACATATCATAGATGTTCCGAAAAACTGCTTCAAAACTCTGGATTTTTTAATAGAAAGGACCTATTTTTTTCACAAAAAGTGTTTTCTAGAGTATACTGATACTTTGTCGCGAAAAAAATCGAAAAAAAACCTTTTCAAAAAGTGGATGGATCCTCATAGATTCACCCTATTTATATTCTACAATTAAATGAATCATTTAGCAGATGTAAAGAGTATCTCTATGATTGACGTTCAATTTTATAACTGCAATATAAAACGAAATATAGATTTGTATTAAATATAAAACAATATCAGCATTGAAAAAATATTGTGTTGAATATCATTAATTATCAAAAGATGGTTAAAAAAAGTTAACAAAATGTACAAACTCATGTAATGTATATATTTATTTTCCTTTTATTTTTATTCAAAATATAGACTTATTCGATTTGCAGGTTATTCTTTCAATGTTTTTGTATCAAAATAGAACTAATGGTAAAAAACTATGAATATAAATAATTATGATACTTCGAAAAAAACGAAATGATATGTACAACACTTATATATATTCTTTGTTTCAATCTTTTTCTTCAACTTCACTTTAGTGTTAACAAATGAAAAAAATGGGCGTTCAGACATATTCGAAACATCTGTCATTTTCTGCTGTCGATCAATTTTATTGTGTTATACATAATTATACTTAATATGAATAAAAAAAAAATTTCTACTGATAAAATCTTTATTCTTTTCATTGGTCAAATACTTGTCTTTTACTAGTCGCATTTATGTATTTTTTCTATTAACTACTTATTAAAAAATTAGTTATTTTTATAATAAAATAATAATAATTTCAGTGTTGATTACTCAAAATTTAAAAAGAAAAAAGAAAACTACATTTTCAGTTTCATTTCTCAATCATTGTTTGTTTATGATATGATATTAATAGAAAGTTGAACTTGATATAACACTTAACTTCATAGAAGAACATGTCTTATTCTTTCAAAGCCATAAAAACAAGACTATAAAATCACCAGTACACATGTAATATGAGCATGTATTATGACAAGTATAAATAAGTCGTTTTTGTAATATAAAATATTCCGATTGCCTTATGAACTAATGATCTACAAACTGGTTCATCTATGATAGCATCTATGTTATGTATTTCGATCTCGCCTTAAAATAAAGTAAATAGAAAAAAAAAATTGTGGAAGCAAAATAAAAAGCAGAATATGGTTGTTACAACAGCACTTTATTTTATCGTATAGAACTCAAAGAAACACTATTGATTTATACACAAAACGGCTCAGAAATTAATCGCATTGGAAATGATGAAATTCCCCAACTTAATATAAAGTACTTATCAACACTTGTTGATTTTGCGGCGTTTTAATTTAATATTGACTGTGTGTTATTTGATAAAGTTGGAGAAAGTCAAATGTTGGCAGCCAATGAAATACGCCGTTTCTCGATTAACTTATCATACTTACTCATAAAACCACAAGTAGGTACTTAAGTTTACCATATTCAAACACAGTATCCCCACGCGAAAAAGGATGAAGAATAAATATGGATATTGACCAAACTTTATTTGCTGTCTGCGAATAACTCGTGCAATGCATCTTAGCTAGATAAAAATTGTATAGTTTACTTTTACATGATAGGGGTAAAAATGGTACATAGTTAGTTAAAGATCACCAGTCAAGGCCATTCTCAATCTTGCTGCTTGCTGGTCAACGTTATCATTTAAGGTTGGATGTAGAGTAAGATCCGATGACGTTTCGGCTGTATAAACACCATCGTTTATTGTATGTACTCGATTTTTAATTTCTAAAAATTTAATACAATCTTTGACATAATGTTGACAATTATTACTCCATAATGAATAGATTGTACCAATTGAATTATGCGCTCGTCGATATTCATCAATTTCAGACAGGGTTTTCCGTGTATGTCCAACTGGATGATAAGCAATTTTTCGATTTTGAAAGAACTGATATTCGCCAAAACGTAGTTCTATTTTTCCATGTTTATCACCATTATCCGTTTGTAAATCTGTATAATAAAACTTGCCATCTTTTGTTTTAAACAAACAAATATGATGAGCCAGATTTGGATCTACTGTCCAATAACTGTCGTGCCCAATTCTTTTTATTAATATATAAACTTCCATCATATCATCAGTAACTTCTTCAACATTAGTAGTATTGCCCATTCAGCTTCCTTTAAGTATTTCAAACGGGAAGTCTTTGTTGTGATATCATATTTACTTATAAACAGTAAAGAAAAAATAGGGTATCTTATATGACATAAGCAAGATAACGATTCATGTAAATATTTAAAAAAGGAAAAAAACAGCTATGACTAACATATATACATGTATGTGTATTTTCCTTTAGAGACTGTCTGAAGCTTCAGAAAAATGAACTTACATGAGTTTTTATCAGCCACGTAATAGATATATTCCTAAATGTCTGCAAAAAAAATTTCATTCCAATCGGACAAAGTTTGATGGAATCATATAGCCTCAATATTATTAGATTTGCAACAGAAGAAAAATAATTATAGATATATAAGAAAAGAAAAGAAATATATTGATGATCAATAAATTCCTCTTGAGGAATTTTATTTTATTTTAATGATAAAAAAGTTATCAATAGAAACAATATTTCATTTTTATTGTTATATCGATAAGAAAAAGTAAGAATAAACAATTAGTTTAATGTGTTTGACATTGAACACCTTGAGGTTGTTGATGAAAATCATCAAAACACTCATCTGTTTCATTAAATTGATGATCATTTTGAAACTGTTGTTTATGATAATTATCATTTGAAAAATTATATTCAGTCATTTGAGCTTCTTCATAATGTTCATTATTATTTAATTTAACACGTAAT
Source organism: Macrotrachela quadricornifera (assembly GCA_022393335.1). Classification (NCBI taxonomy): domain Eukaryota; kingdom Metazoa; phylum Rotifera; class Eurotatoria; order Philodinida; family Philodinidae; genus Macrotrachela; species Macrotrachela quadricornifera. The sequence goes on along the minus strand of JAJEKB010020494.1, from coordinate 179,497 downwards.
CTTGGTGGAAGAATAGATTCTAATTGCTATTAAAATATAAATTTAAAATAAATATTCTATATTTAAATAAAAATCAAAACTTACTTTACGTTGAGTTTCATTAAGAGTAAAATTTTTATCTGGAAATTTAACATTAAAATGTATAATTAAATTACCATGTTCATGTGTATGTCTATTTGGCATTCCATAATCTTTTATACAATGATAACTATCTGGTAAAATAGGTTTTCCTGAAGGATGATTAATTAATATTTGATGATTATCTAATAATTTAATTGTACGTTTAAAACCACATAATGATTCTGTTAAATTAATATCCATATTAATATATAAATCATCTTTATTTCGACGAAATATTGGATGAGATTCTTCTTTTAATATAATATGAATTGTACCAGATTCTCCATTAGTCTAAAACAAAAATTAAAAATAAAACAAAAATATTTTTTTTGTTTTTAAATAAAAATTTACAATTTGATTTGCTTGACCAATAAATTTAATTATTTCATTATTTTCACTTCCATGTGGAATATTAACATCAAATATTTTATTTTCACGAATATATTTTTTTCCTAAACATTTTTTACATCGATTTTTACTATCAATTAAATTTCCATTTCCATGACAAGATGAACATCGATTTCGTGTTTGTTGAATCATTAATCCCGTTCGATGAATTAATGTTTCAATACCTGATCCATCACATTTATTACATTTACGTTCAATACCATCATTACAACCAGTACTATTTTAAAATAAAATTTCAAATTTTGTCAATTAAATATAAATATTATTTAAAATACCCTTTACAATCAACACAAACAACATCACGATCAATTTCAACAGATTTTGTTGTTCCCATATATAATTCTTCAAGAGAAACTCTAAAACATAAAATAATTAAAAAAAACTCAATAGAATAAAAAAAAACACATACTTAAGATTATGTTTTATATCTGTTCCTTTAGATTTTCTCATATTATCTCGATGATTTGATCCATGTCCAAATATATTAAATATATCAAAAACTAAAAAATAAATAAATAAATAATAAATCATTATTGTTTTTATATTAAACTAACTATCATTAGAAAATCCTGGAAATTGAAAATGTTCATTATTCATTTGAGATTGAATTCCTTTTAAACCATATTGATCATATATCTTTCGTTTTTCAGGATCAGTTAAAATGTCTCTAGCTGCATTTACTTGTTGCATCTAGATTTTGAAGAAAAAAAAAACAAAATCTAATTAAGTAAAAAAAATCAAATTTATTTTATTTAAATAAACAAACCATTTCATGACTTCCACCACGATCTGGATGATGTTCTAATGCTTTTCTTCTAACAGCCTAATTAAATAATTATATTTTTTTATATAAAATATTTTTATAAATTTTTTTTTACTCGAGAAATTTCTTGTTGTGTTGCATTTGTATCAATACCAAGAACATCATAAAGAGTTTTATCAGCAACCATTGTTTTTTTTTTTCTTTAAAAATATTAATTCGAATAAAGTTATGAAAATATATGAAAAGTAATTCTTTAAATATTCCTTAGTTTAGTTTTTTTCCCAAATGAATCATCTTATATGACGATGCAACCTTACATCATATAACAGGAATGAAACAAGTTTAGTAAGATGACGTCCATATAAAATATTCACATTAATCATAAATAAAATTTCTATGAAATGTCATAAGTATTGAAAGTTTTCTGTAATTATGGCGATAGTAATCATTATTAAAGAAGATTTTATTATACGTAGAGTCTATTAAAAATAATTTTATTAATTAATTTAAAGATGAGAACTATTAGGATTTTTCCCTTTCTATCGTATATCATCATATGGAAATATCCATTCATTCTTCTTCTATAACACATACATATAGATCTTTCCTTTCCTCTTACATATGTATGGGATTATTTTCTATCATGATCCTATATATCTGTGCGGTCCTCTGTCTTCATGTTTGTTAGCGTCATCGGTTTTTACTTTATGACGCTATCATATATATATATATATGTTTTCTCTTTATATCTCTGTTATATATAAAGAGTTATTTTCTTCATTTAACACCAATGTTTTCTCGTTTTTCCTGTTTTTGTCTTTGTTTATATTCAATAAACGTAGTCATTAACCTCTTTATTTTCAACTTTATCCTTTATATATTTACAGGACATGGTAGGCTTGATTTTCCCCCAGGGAGATTTCACCTTAACCTTACAATTATCTTGTAGGTGAAAGTTCACTTATACATCCTCAGAACGAGAACCTCACAATATTGTTCCTATCTCTTTATTGTTTCCACAATAAACACCGAACTCCATATCATCAAAATTTACAAAAACAAGATTTTAGTTGATCATTATTGTAAAGAAAATTCTTTCTTTTATTATTTTATAAACCAGTAGAAGTACTCAGCATTGCTTGGGAAAGTTCAAAATTGCATGTTTGATATATCGAAAAAGAATGATGTATTGGTTTTCTATAATAAAGATAATATTAAAAAAAATAATTAACAAAAAAATATATACAAATAATAATTAAAACTAAAATAAATAATATAATAATAATTATTAATAATATAAATGATTTATTTATTTTCGAAGAAGATGAAAAAGAAGATAATTCTATTTGTTCATCTACTTTTATTTGACTATCTAAAATTTTTTCATCAATTGAATTAATTATTTCATTTTGACATTCAATAAAATAATTAAAATCATCAAATAAATCTTTCATTTCTTTTAATGTATTTTCTAAATAATGAATTTGTTCTTTTTTATTATTATATAATAAATTTAATTGTTGTTCATTATGAATAATAATATCAGGTACAACAATAAATTGATCTAATTGATCAGTACTTGGCGGTCGACCTAATAAATATAATTGTCTATCAAGACGTTGTTTTATTAATAAACGATATAATTGATTTTTTTCATTTATTTTATTTAATAATAAATTATATTGTTCATAAAAATATTTTAAATTTGTTTGATTAATACGATAATTAATTCCATAAGAATTTGTTTGATTTAATTTCATTTGAGATAATAAATATCGAATTGATATTGATATTGATTTTAGTTGAGAAGATTTTTCATTTAAATTATTTAAATTTTCATCAAGATTTGTATCATTTGGAAGTGATAATAATATATTTGAACGAATTATTTCAATTTCATTAGATATTTTTAACATAAAATTTAATTCATTACGAATTTGTGTTATTTCATTTAAATTTATATCGCCAATATTACAAGAAGCCATTTAATATTCTATGAGAATAATTCATTACTAAAAAATGAATATATCATATTTCTTCTTTTCTTTCTTACAAATGAAACAATAAAAATAAAAAAAAGATTTTTATCAATTGATTGATCTATAAAAATTCTTTCTTTTTTTTATTAAATCACCTAAAAAAATTTTATCTAAAGATACTTAACAAGACAATTCAATGATTCATTTCATTGCTATGTCATAAATAATACAAAAAAGAAAAGCTACCTGAGAATGAGGACGAAAGTGTACGAAAATCTTGATACAGTTTATAAATCCCGAAAATTCCCTCAATTTTAGTAAAAATTTATTTAAAAAAAATAGTTTAATACATTTAGAATCCATGTTTATTTTGAAAACTGTAACAAATAGTATAATGATTACATTGAAATTTAAAATTACAAATAAGCAGCAGAATAAAATAGTAAGCAATATCGAAGCAAACAATATTTAAAATCTCTTATGTCATTTTTTTAAATTTGATATTATGAATAGTTTTTTTCCGAACAAAAAATTAATTAAAATCAATGATACATAGTGGTGCTTGTTTTTACAGTTTGATTTAATTGACATTGACATGTATTTAAAAGAATAAATACAGCACCATTTGTATCATCTGATGCAAGTATATCTTGACAACCATCACGATTAAAATCAGCAACATTCATCCAACTATAAAGTGTATTTAATTCTGTTGAAAATATTTTTTGAAGATCAAAATTTCCATTACCATATGAAACAAGAATATATATATCAGATGGTAAAATAGGATTAACAACAATATCTGAATATCCATCATTATTAAGATCACCAGTAGTAATTCGTGCATAATATGTTCGATTTCCTGTAAGATATTTTGTTATTGGACCCATTGTTCCATTACCATGACCTAAAAGAACACCTATACTATTTCCAGCACTATAAGAAACAGCAACATCTGTTCGATGATCACCATTAAAATCTCCAACAGCAATAAAAGATGGATAATAATATCCACCAACAAAAGATTTAATTTGTTTTTGAAATGTTCCATTACCATATCCAAGTAAAACACCAACACTTCTTGACATAATATTATTATAAATAATATCTTGATATCCATCATTATTTATATCAGCTAACATAAGTGATGATGGATTCGTATTAGGTCCAGCATAATATGCTGTTTGATTTGAAAATGTTCCATCACCATTACCAAATAATATAAAAACAATATTTTCTGATTGACTTGCAAGAGCAAGATCTAAATGTGTATCATTATTAAAATCATATATTCCAATACCTCTTGTTCGAACAGGATTTCCCATATAGAATGTTGATAATGATCGAAATGTTCCATTACCATTACCAAATATAAAATAAACATAATTACGATTTTCACTAGTAAATACTAAATCAATATTATTATCATGATTAAGATCAGCAGCATCAATAATAAAAGCCCAAGTAGTATAGGATTCTACTAATGTTTGTAATTCTGCTGTATAATTTCCTTTTCCATCTCCAATTAATACATGAAAACTATTTGTACCATAATTAAAAAAAGCAATATCAAGTAATTTATCATTATTGAAATCAGCAGCAACAGGTGATTTAAGACCAGCAGTAGAACCGCTTCTATATCGAGCTGTTACTTGAAATTTTAATTGACAAAGTGGTGCTAAAAAAACAATAACGTAATAAAAATGATTATCCGTTATTAAAATTAAAAAAAAAAGGCTCTGAAATATAATTTATTTACTATGTGTAGTTGTAGTTGTTATTGTTGTTGTTGTTATGCTTATTGTTGTCGTATTTGTAATATTAAGTATCATTGTTGTTGCAGATGCTAATAATAAAGAATAGAAATATTGATAAACTGATCTATGGCGAATTGTAAGCTAACCATAGATTATTATTTGTCTTGAAAATCTTTCCCTCTAATTTATTAGTCTAATTATTTAAATAATTATAGAAAAAAATATCATACTTGTTAATATGATTTCATTCGTTCTTAATCGACTAACATAAATAGAAAATAGAATAAGACCTATGATTATAGATAATATTATTAAACATGTTAGAATAAGTTTAATTAATGATCGATATGATGAACATATATTTGGTCTAAAAATATTAATTAAAGATTATATATTTAACAAATAAAAGTTAAAATATATACTTAGTAGGTGTTGTATTTATTGATACAATTGTAATACTATCAAGAGATTTTTTAATATTTATATTATCAATTTCAGTAGTTTTTGTAGTTGAAGAATGTTCAGAATTAATTATATTTGTTCGTTTTTTTCGATTTGCATTTATTTTTGTTATAATTTGTACTAATTTCGGTGAAATCCATTGAAGAACAATAGTAAGACCACCTTGAAGACCAAGTAAAAGTGTAATAATATAAAGAATATTAAAATGTTGAATATAACTATATGAACATAATAAAGGTAAACATTGTTCATAATATAATGAATAATTAATTGATGTTATCCATTGTTCAACAAATAAATTATCAATAAGTTCACTAACAGTTGTATTTATTAAAAATCGACTCATTCTTATTGAAAGTGGTATAATATTAGAATTAATTTCATTTGTTAAATTTGTATATTATTCTATAAGATTAATACATGATTGATTATAAAAACATTCAAGAGTTGAAACACGTAATGATTCTGTTGGAGTACAACCAATTTTAAAACCTTTTATTGGAATTTTTTGTGAAGATTTTCTTAATATAAAATTTGCTTGAGTTGTACAATTTGATTGTAAACCACAAGAACATTGATTATCATAAATAATTGCTTCACTAGGTACATATGGATAATATGTATCAGTCCAAAACCATGGTGATATATATTGAAAATTAGTTCCATAAGTTGATACAAAAGCATTTCCATGATTAATACTTCGAATTAAAAATAAAAGTTCAGTAAATGCTTTTGGAGCACTAGCTTTTCTTTGTTGAATTAATAAATCAAGACGTGAATAAAAATCATTTTCAGATAAAAGATCCAAAGTAATAAATAATGAATTAAGAAATTGTTCAATGGAATTATTTACTGATTGAATTGAATATTGACATAAACCTTGAAGATATTGTAAATGTGAAGAAATAAAACGACGATAATCATTTTGTTCATAAATTGATTGATTAGAAGCAAATCGCGATGTTATATTCATACGCCATTCATCTGATATAAATGGACTTGTACAAATCTAAAATTCATTAAATAGAGTAATTCTATGAAAATATTCTTTTCAAATATGTCAAAAGAAATACTGAATTTAAATTAATGTAAACTCAAAATTTTCAGCACTCATTTCGCGTTAATCCACATTCTACTAGCGGAAATTAAAAATTGTAGAATCTCATTTTAATAGATATTTGTTCTTACTTGATGAAAACCTGCATTAATTTGTAAGAATTGTTTATATTTTGATGCAATAACTGAACATGAACATTTTAAATTATCTTTATGTTGATTTTTAAGTCGATTATATAAATAAAAAGATGGTTTATCAAAATTTTCCGTTAAAGTTTGAGGTTGAACAATACTATATAAAGTTAGAATACCAAGACCAATGATAAATAAACTAATATGAAGACGTGTTGCCCATTTTCCAAGACGTTTTACTGTTGTTCGATCAATATGACTTCCAAAATCTCGTACCGAAAATATATTTAAATTAATTACAGTATTATAACCAGATGAGACCAAATTTTTTATAATTATTTTAAATTGATTGAATTTATTGATAGGAACTATTAAAAAATATATATATATATATAAGAAATCTTACATTTTTATGACTCATAAATGATCTATAGAAATTTTTAGCAATTTATTCTTGCTAAACTCTTCTTTATAAGTATTTAATCAATAATTACCTGTTTCTTGATTTTGTTGTTTTCGTTCACTGATCCTTGCTAGTAATTTCGAGATATATTTGACAACCCATGGTGTAAGCAAACGTAATGAAACAGTAAGACCACCTAACATTGATACTAATATAATAATAACACTAATAACAGAATTTCTACGAATATTTTCTGAATATGTACAATAAGTTGGTGCACATAATTGATAAAAACTATCATATGAATATGATGGATTCCATTTTTCAATCATCATTTCTTTAACTATAATTGATAATGAAGTATTTGGTGGATAACGAGATATTGTTGGATCATAAAGAAGTGGACGAGCATTAAACCATGTTGGAAATTCAACATTTTGATAATAACTTTCTTTTATATAACTCATTAGAATTTGAAAACAATTTGAACTTGAATAAAAACATAAAAGTTGAGAAAATAAAAGCGTATCAAGATTAGAACATCCAGCAATTGAACCTGGTACTATATAATCAATATCTGCACGAATACGACTATTCCATACATAATCCATTTGATAAATAGCAACTGGACTTTGACAATAAGAATTAGTTGCACAAATACAATTCACTGCTGATAAATTGACATAACGAGTTCCAGGTAATTGAAACATAACCTAAAAAATAGAAAAAAAAACCCATAAATTAATATAAAAAGAAAGATTAAATACTTGTAAAGTTTGTTGATTAGTAATATTATTTATTGTTATATTTGGAATTAAATTTGTATCTGCAGTAGTCATCCATTGAGTTGTTATTGATCCCATATAAGGTTGATCAACTTGTGTAATAAGATGTGATACATCAATAAGTGAAGTAAAAGAATTAATTGTTAATTGAAAAAATTGATTAAGTGTTGCATTTAATTGTGTATTATATTCTAATTGAGAAAGTATATTTGAAGTTATAAATGATTGTAAAAGAAATTGATAAATTGAATAATTTATTGTATTATTAGCTAATTGACAAAGTTTAGTTAATAAATTAAATTGTGGATAAGCTATATTACGCCAATCTTGAAATGTCCAATCAGATATATTTCCCATAATTGATAACCAACGATCTGTAACAAAATCACTTGAACATACTTGATGTAATATTGGTGATATTGATAATAATGATTTATAAGATATTGTCGGAGTTGAACAAGGACATCGAAGAGTATTTCCATATAAAATTTGTAAATTTTTATAAGTTGATAATGATGGATTTGATACTGTTATTGTAGCTAAATCAGTACTCAACGAATTGAAAATAAGAAGTACTATAAATGAACCTAATAATAAAATTATATAAATGAAATTGTTTTTATAGATGTAGAATATACAATAAAAATAAACATACCAATCAATAAAATAATATAAATACGTGTAATAATCTTTTGTTGTTTAACATGTTTTTCTGATCGTTCTTTAACATTCTTAAACACGTTTAATTGCTGGACTGATTTAACGATTTTACTTGGCCATACATTTTGAGAAACTACAAATTACATATTTATAGAATACAACAAAAATTCTACTTAATATTAAAGCACATCTATTTTATAAAAAGAAACTTTTATCAAGCTTAGGATGTGGTACTAAAATTAGGTCTCTAAATTTATTTTTTAAACATACCATTATCAACCGTTGTTTTATGTGAATAATTTTTTAATTTTAACAAGATTTTAATTACAAATGGTGAAATTAAACGAAGAATAATAATAAGACCACCATATAAACTAATAAGAAGAGTAATTGTATAAGTTAAATTAACTGGATATGTTATTGTATATGAACATGATGATGGAATACATTCAGAAAAATATTTTGAATAATTCAAAATTGTTGACCATTCTTCAATAAATAGATTAAGAAAATTATCATATACTGTATTATTCTCTTCTTTTGAATGTAAAATTGAATCATTCCAATTGATATTTAACTAAATAAAAACTAATATATTAATAAAAATACAATAAAAAATTTGAATTACTTGATTAAGTCCTGGAAAATGATCAACTAATAATTGTATACATTCAATATCATATAAACAATCCAGTGTACTTGATAAAATAGCTTCGAGAGGAGTACATCCACCAAAGAATCCATCCACTAATGGACTATATGCTGTTGGTTTAAACCATGCAGACCATGTATAAACCGCTGTTGTATTTATATTTGAAAAAAATCCAGCTGGAAGAATTGGATTTGCAGTAACACATAACATAGATTGTGTATTCCAACTACCACGAGTTGTATCTTCAGTATATTGTGTTTGTACTTGATAAATAGGATATTGATCGTTAGTTAAATAAGTAGAAAGCATAAGATTAGTATTAAGAGCTGATACAAAATAATTTGCTCGAATATAAATTCTTAAATAATTAAGAAATGATGTTATTTGAGTTGAAGCACTATTCTTTAAAACATTTATAGTTGCATTTATTACAGATTGAATTTGTATTTGAGAAAGTAGATGAATTGTTAAAAATTCATTATTATTAAAATCAAATACATTTTGAGATATTGTTTCTTGAGATATTGAACAAAGATCAGATAAAAGTTGAAACTATACAAAACAAACAAAAAAAAATTTGAATAGTTTATAGATTAATATTACTACCTGAGATCTAGCTGTTGTTCGAAAATCTGTTACACCATAACGACTTCCATTTATAAAATAAAGTGCTTTAATCCATTGTTCACTAATAAAAATACTTGAACAAACAGGATGAAATGATATATTATTAGAAACAAATTTCATATAAGGTATTGTAATTGTTGAACATGGACATGAAAGTTTATCGGAATGATCGATATAAAGTTTTTCTAAAATTGTTGGTGTTATGTTATATACTGTCACCGTTTGAGAATGTGATGTCATTAATGTTGCATAAAAAAGTTGATAAAAAGATACTGAAAATAAATTAATAGAAAATGTTCTCATTAATTATATCTTAGAAAAGTAATTGCAATAACATATGTTAAACGTTAAAAAAGTTTCTCTATTTTTAGATTAGAATAATAAACTTCTGATACGATCTGTTTCTTTAGGATGTGTCCTAGTTATAATAGATCATCAATGTAGAAGATCAAAATTCTGATTTATATTACCAAAGAGGACTATATTCATATGTTCTATGCTAAACTTTATATGCGCCTATACCCACATAGAAAAAAAACTTTTGAATTGATATAAACTCCAATTGTATTTTGTTGTTTTTCTAATTAGAGAATAAAATAATAAAATTTTTTCGTAGGTATAAATTCAGTCCTCTCTCTGTCTTTATATGACATACCTGTAAATAGAAAAACATATAGCCATGTTGTATATTTTTGACGTTTAACAACAATTTCAGGATGTTGTCTTTCATGTTCTTCATCATCATAATATTCATGTTCTTCAAGCATAAAAAGATTGTAATTCTTTCCTCGTTCATATAACCAATAAAATAATAATTTGATATTCATCATCTATAGTGAATCACTTTTCACAAGAATAGAATATTTGTCGTATAATGTGATAAGTAATTTGAGTATTTTTTATCTACAATGAAAATGTTTAGAAAAACAAATATCTAATACCAGAATCTAGTTATATACATGTGAGGTATCCTACAATTCACTAATCCAATAAAAAAATGAATATTTTCATTATATACTCAAATTTTATATCCATAAAGACATGTCATAGAACGATATTCTTTATTTGTTTACATAAATGATCTCAGATAAAAACATTTTTATTTTTCCATCTTTAATAAATCAAAAGACATTAATAAGTAAAATTATTCGAAGGCATTCTCGTCCATCAGATTCCTCAAAATAAAATTTTATCACTACTAATCCTTCTTTCGCTCGATGTGTTAGTCACAATTTACTGGAATCGTGAAAATATGATAACTGTACATCTGAATTTTATGTTTTCGAAATTTGATTCCTTATGAAAGCTATAAACATAATCAAAAAAATTACAATTCATAGCTGATAGTTTCCCTACGTAGTTATACATGATTTATTTATCATCTTATTTTGCAAAGGAAATATTCCATCTGACATCTCATTACTTTAAGATTAATTGTTAAAGAATCTAGCATGGAAGCAATTTATTCGCTTTTGTCTGAAACCTACAGGAACCAGTTAAAATCAGCAGCCGAATACGGTCATAGAATTTCTGGTATTTTCTCACGGATTTCGATCGAAAAAAACAGTAATCATCAATCTAATATTGCTAAAGACTATGCTGACTTTCAACGAGATACAGTTTCTATTTCATTAGATAAAAAAAATGAACTTTAGACATCAAAGCATTTCCTCATCTATTATCCTACCGGAAAAAAATGCATTTGATGATGAAACGGAAGCTAAAATAAAATTTAATGCGGATTTTCGCTATGCATCAAACTTACTAGATCTTTTTTTGGCAATATTTAATTACTATTCAACATGTAATTTATAGTAGTAGTCTTCAATTAAGAAAAAATTATTTTAAAGTACAATTTACTGTACAAAATATTACTAAAAACTAGACATTTATTTGTTATATAATTTTTCAGCTACTGATGAATATTGGATAGAATTACTTTATCATTTAGTAGATTATCATTAATAAATGTTATCAAGGTTTTATAAAAGTGACTAACTATTTTTATCGAATTGAATTTTGTCAAACAAAATCATCTCATATTTATATAGTAGTTTAAATAAAAATAAAATGCACTAAAATATATCCACCTCACCAATTCTACCATTGATTGTAAATAAGATCGAAAGTCTTGATTTCAATACATCTCTACATGAAATGATAAAAATTTGTTAATTTTATTTTCTATAACTGATAAATATAGTGAAACAATACTTACCAATAAGTAGAAAAATTCTATACTTTTATATTGAAGAATAATTACCGAATCTATTTTTGATTGAGTAGTATCCTCATTATTATATTCATTTTTTT
>JAJEKB010020494.1:143980-166980 GCA_022393335.1 Macrotrachela quadricornifera | reverse complement strand
TAATTGATGTTATCCATTGTTCAACAAATAAATTATCAATAAGTTCAGCAACAGTTGTATTTATTAAAAATCGACTCATTCTTATTGAAAGTGGTATAATATTAGAATTAATTTGATTTATTGAATTTGTATATTGTTCTATAAGATTAATACATGATTGATTATAAAAACATTCAAGAGTTGAAACACGTAATGATTCAGTTGGAGTACAACCAATTTTAAAACCTTTTATTGGAATTTTTTGTGAAGATTTTCTTAATATAAAATTTGCTTGAGTTGTACAATTTGATTGTAAACCACAAGAACATTGATTATCATAAATAATTGCTTCACTAGGTACATATGGATAATATGTATCAGTCCAAAACCATGGTGATATATATTGAAAATTAGTTCCATAAGTTGATACAAAAGCATTTCCATGATTAATACTTCGAATTAAAAATAAAAGTTCAGTAAATGCTTTTGGAGCACTGACTTTTCTTTGTTGAATTAATAAATCAAGACGTGAATAAAAATCATTTTCAGATAAAAGATCCAAAGTAATAAATAACGAATTAAGAAATTGTTCAATGGAATTATTTACTGATTGAATTGAATATTGACATAAACCTTGAAGATATTGTAAATGTGAAGAAATAAAACGACGATAATCATTTTGTTCATAAATTGATTGATTAGAAGCAAAACGTGATGTTATATTCATACGCCATTCATCTGATATAAATGGACTTGTACAAATCTAAAATTCATTAAATAGAAGAATTCTATGAAATTATTCTTTTCAAATATGTCAAAAGCAATACTGAACTTAAATTAGTGTAAACTCAAAATTTTCAGCACTCATTTCACATTAATCTACATTCTACTAGCGGAAATTAAAAATTTGTTCTATACTGTATTGATTCATATTATTAGATACTATGTTTATAGCTCCTTCTTACACTATTGAAATAAAGCTTAATATGAACATACTAAAATATGGCGAAATATTTTAGCGTCGCACGTGTTAAAAATTGTAGAATCTCATTTTAATAGATATTTATTCTTACTTGATGAAAATCTGCATTAATTTGTAGGAATTGTTTATATTTTGATGCAATAACTGAACATGAACATTTTAAATTATCTTTATGTTGATTTTTAAGTCGATTATATAAATAAAAAGATGGTTTATCAAAATTTTCTGTTAAAGTTTGAGGTTGAACAATACTATATAGAGTTAGAATACCAAGACCAATGATAAATAAACTAATATGAAGACGTGTTGCCCATTTTCCAAGACATTTTACTGTTGTTCGATCAATATGACTTCCAAAATCTCGTACCGAAAATATATTTAAATTAATTACAGTATTATAACCAGATGAGACCAAATTTTTTGTAATTGTTTTAAATTGATTGAATTTATTGATAGGGACTATTTAAAAAAAAATATATATAAGATATCTTTAGTCCTATTTCTGATTGAAAATTGTATAATATCAAGAAAATAATAGTAGATAGAATGATTTTTTAAATGTTTATTATTTTACTATATTTAAACTCCTGAACAAACAATTTATTCTTGCTAAACTCTTCTTTATAAGTATTTAATCAATAATTACCTGTTTCTTGGTTTTGTTGTTTTCGTTCATTGATCCTTGCTAGTAATTTTGAGATATATTTGACAATCCATGGTGTAAGCAAACGTAATGAAACAGTAAGACCACCTAACATTGATACTAATATAATAATAACACTAATAACAGAATTTCTACGAATATTTTCTGAATATGTACAATAAGTTGGTGCACATAATTGATAAAAATTATCATATGAATATGATGGATTCCATTTTTCAATCATCATTTCTTTAACTATAATTGACAATGAAGTATTTGGTGGATAACGAGATATTGTTGGATCATAAAGAAGTGGACGAGCATTAAACCATGTTGGAAATTCAACATTTTGATAATAACTTTCTTTTATATAATTCATTAGAATTTGAAAACAATTTGAACTTGAATAAAAACATAAAAGTTGAGAAAATAAAAGCGTATCAAGATTAGAACATCCAGCAATTGAACCTGGTACTATATAATCAATATCTGCACGAATACGACTATTCCATACATAATCCATTTGATAAATAGCAACTGGACTTTGACAATAAGAATTAGTTGCACAAATACAATTTACTGCTGATAAATTGACATAACGAGTTCCAGGTAATTGAAACATAACCTAAAAAATAGAAAAAAAAAACCATAAATTAATATAATAAGAAAGACTAAATACTTGTAAAATTTGTTGATTAGTAATATTATTTATTGTTATATTTGGAATTAAATTTGTATCTGCAGTAGTCATCCATTGAGTTGTTATTGATCCCATATAAGGTTGATCAACTTGTGTAATAAGATGTGATACATCAATAAGTGAAGTAAAAGAATTAATTGTTGATTGAAAAAATTGATTAAGTGTTGCATTTAATTGTGTATTATATTCTAATTGAGAAAGTATATTTGAAGTTATAAATGATTGTAAAAGAAATTGATAAATTGAATAATTTATTGTATTATTAGCTAATTGACAAAGTTTAGTTAATAAATTAAATTGTGGATAAGCTATATTACGCCAATCTTGAAATGTCCAATCAGATATATTACCCATAATTGATAACCAACGATCTGTAACAAAATCACTTGAACATACTTGATGTAATATTGGTGATATTGATAATAATGATTTATAAGATATTGTCGGAGTTGAACAAGGACATCGAAGAGTATTTCCATATAAAATTTGTAAATTTTTATAAGTTGATAATGATGGATTTGATACTGTTATTGTAGATAAATCAGTACTCAACGAATTGAAAATCAAAAGTACTATAAATGAACCTAATAATAAAATTATATAAATGAAATTGTTTTTATAGATGTAGAATATACAATAAGCAATGACAATTCTAACTCTACTGTTAAATGAAGTTCGACCTTGCTTTGTCTTCTAGACAAGTCTATTCAGAAAATTGTCCTCTCTAGAACTCAAATAGAAAATCCAATAACAGGTTTTATTAGGTACTATAAATCTTATCAATCCATGTAATTCTGACAAAAATTTAAGTTATAGAAACATCTTTATAATTCAGTCTGTACTCTTTATCAATAATACAAAACATGTACAATAAAAATAAACATACCAATCAATAAAATAATATAAATACGTGTAATAATCTTCTGTTGTTTAACATGTTTTTCTGATCGTTCTTTAACATTCTTAAATACATTTAATTGCTGGACTGATTTAACGATTTTACTTGGCCATACATTTTGAGGAACTACAAATTACATATTTGTAGAATACAACAAAAATTCTACTTCATATTAAAGCACATCTATTTTATAAAAAGAAACTTTTATCAAGCTTAGGATGTGGTACTAAAATTAGGTTTCTAAATTTATTTTTCTTTATTTTTAAAACATACCATTATCAATCGTTGTTTTATGTGAATAATTTTTTAATTTTAACAAGATTTTAATTACAAATGGTGAAATTAAACGAAGAATAATAATAAGACCACCATATAAACTAATAAGAAGAGTAATTGTATAAGTTAAATTAACTGGATATGTTATTGTATATGAACATGATGATGGAATACATTCAGAAAAATATTTTGAATAATTCAAAATTGTTGACCATTCTTCAATAAACAGATTAAGAAAATTATCATATACTGTATTATTTTCTTCTTTTGAATGTAAAATTGAATCATTCCAATTGATATTTAACTAAATAAAAACTAATATATTAATAAAAAAATACATCAAAAAATTTTAATTACTTGATTAAGTCCTGGAAAATAATCGACTAATAATTTTATACATTCAATATCATATAAACAATCAAGTGTACTTGATAAAATAGCTTCGAGAGGAGTACATCCACCAAAGAATCCATTCACTAATGGAGTATTTGCTGTTGGTTTAAACCATGCAGACCATGTATAAACCGCTGTTGTATTTATATTTGAAAAAAATCCAGCTGGAAGAATTGGATTTGCAGTACCACATAACATAGATTGTGTATTCCAACTACCACGAGTTGTATCTTCAGTATATTGTGTTTGTACTTGATAAATAGGATATTGACCATTAGTTAAATAAGTAGAAAGCATAAGATTAGTATTAAGAGCTGATACAAAATAATTTGCTCGAATATAAATTCTTAAATAATTAAGAAATGATGTTATTTGAGTTGAAGCACTATTCTTTAAAACATTTATAGTTGCATTTATTACAGATTGAATTTGTATTTGAGGAAGTAGATGAATTGTTAAAAATTCATTATTATTAAAATCAATTACATTTTGAGATATTGTTTCTTGAGATATTGAACAAAGATCAGATAAAAGTTGAAACTATACAAACAAACAAAAAAAATTTGAATAATTTATAGATTAATATTATTACTTGAGATCTAGCTGTTGTTCGAAAATCTGTTACACCATAACGACTTCCATTTATAAAATAAAGTGCTTTAATCCATTGTTCACTAATAAAAATACTTGAACAAACAGGATGAAATGATATATTATTAGAAACAAATTTCATATAAGGTATTGTAATTGTTGAACATGGACATGAAAGTTTATCGGAATGATCGATATAAAGTTTTTCTAAAATTGTTGGTGTTATGTTATATACTGTTACCGTTTGAGAATGTGATGTCATTAATGTTGCATAAAAAAGTTGATAAAAAGATACTGAAAATAAATTAATAGAAAATGATTATTTTTATTAAATTTTTTCATTAATTATATCTTAGAAAAGTAATTGCAATAACATATGTTAAACTTTTGATAAGATCTGTTTCTTTAGGATACGTTCTAGTTATAATAGATCATTAATGTAGAAAATATTTTTTTATACATCTTTGAAATTCTATTGTTCAAATTTGGTAGAGAAGATCAAAATTCTGATTTATATTATTAAAGAGGACTATATTCATATATTCTATGCTAAACTTTGTATGCGCCTATACCCACATAGAAAAAAACTTTTGAATTGATATAAACTCCAATTGTATTTTGATATTTTTCTAATCAGAGAATAAAATAATAAAACATTTTTTTGTAGGTATAAATTCAGTCCTCTTTCTGTCTATATATGACATACCTATAAATAGAAAAACATATAGCCATGTTGTATATTTTTGACGTTTAACAACAATTTCAGGATTTTGTCTTTCATGTTCTTCATCATCATGATATTCATGTTCTTCAAGCATAAAAAGATTATAATTCTTTCCTCGTTCATATAACCAATAAAATAATAATTTGATATTCATCATCTATAGTGAATCACTTTTCACAAGAATAGAATATTTGTCGTATAATGTGATAAGTAATTTGAGTATTTTTTATCTACAATGAAAATATTTAGAAAAATAAGTATCTAATATCAGAATCTATGTCTTGCTAATCAAAGTTCATGCTGAAAATGTATTACAAAATAATTCAATATCTTTATATTATATATATACATGCCAGGTGTTCTACAATTCACTAACCCAAGAAAAAAATGAATATTTTCATTATATAGTCAAATTTTATATTCATAAAGACATGTCCTAGAGCGATATTCTTTATCTGTTTATATAAATGATCTCAGATAAAAACATTTTTATTTTTCCATCTTTAATAAATCAAAAGACATTAATGAGTAAAATTATTTGAATACAATGAAGGCATTCTCATCCATCAGATTCCTTAAAATAAAATATTATCACTATCAATTCTTCTTTCGTTCGATGTATCAGTTACAATTTACTGGAATCGGGAAAATATCATAACTGTACATCTGAATTTTATGTTTTCGAAATTTGATCCCTTATGAAAGCTATAAACATAATCAAAAAAATTACAATTCATAGCTGATACTTTCCCTACGTAGTTATACATGATTTAATTATCATCTTATTTTGCAAAGGAAATATTCCACCTAAACTTATTGTTGTGAATAAAAACGTTTAGTGAAAAACTTTCAGTTGAAATTCAGATATAAAACGATTTAGAGTGACATCTCATTATTTTAAGATTAATTGTTAAAGAATCTAGCATGGAAGCAATTTATTCGATTTTGTCTGAAACCTACAGGAACCGGTTAAAATCAGCAGCCGAATACGGTCATTGAATTCCTGGTTTTTCTCACGGATTTCGATCGAAAAAAACAGAAATCATCAATCTAATATTGCTAAAGACTCTGCTGACTTTCAACGAGATACAGTTTCTATTTCATTAGATAAAAAAAATGAGTTTTAGACATCAAAGCATTTTCTCATCTATTATCCTACCGGAAAAAAATGCATTTGATGATGAAAGGGAAGCTAAAATAAAATTTAATGCGGATTTTCGCTATGTATCAGATTTACTAGATCTTTTTTTGGCAATATTTAATTAATATTCAACATGTAATTTCTAGTAGTAGTCTTCAATCAAGAAAAAATTATTTTAAAGTACAATTTACTGTACAAAATATTACTAAAAACTAGACATTTATTTGTTATATAATTTTTCAGCTACTGATGAATATTGGATAGAATTACTTTATCATTTAGTAGATTATCATCAATAAATGTTATCAACGTTTTATAAAAATGACTAACTATTTTTATCGAATTGAATTTTGTCAAATAAAATCATCTCATATTTATATAGTAGTCTGAATAAAAATAAAATGCACTAAAATATTTCCACCACACTTATTCTAGCATTGATTGTAAATAAGATCGAAAGTCTTGATTTCGATACATCTCTACATGAAATGATAAAAATTTGTTAATTTTATTTTCTATCACTGATAAATATAGTGAAACAATACTTACCAATAAGTAAAAAAATTCTATACTTTTATATTGAAGAATAATTACCGAATTTGTTTTTGATTGAGTATTATCCTCATTATTATATTCATTTTTTCTCCAATATAAAAAGATTCTAATGTCGGATCTTCTGATAAAACTTGTCAAATAGATTTTTTGAATTTATTTTGAGAAAAATAAATTAATCTATATTTGCTTCTAAGATTAGAATTAATTAAAACGTTATAATTTAAAGATAAAAAAAAACATTAAAGAAGAATAAAAAGGTACATCATGATTCTAACTGAAACCTAAAAATAACTATTAAAAACATAATAACTCAATACAATCGTGACAAAAAAAAACATTACAAAAATGATGAAAACATTTCATCTTTATTAAATCATAGAAGCATATCTTTGCTTCTTTTCCGTTCTCTTTTTTTAACATAATTGTTAAAATATAAAATATAAATTGTTTTAATATATAAGAGCCTTTTGATTAGAAAAGAAATTTTTTTTTTTACAAAATGTGCATCTTATGAAAACTAATGTTTTCTTTTTAATTATTAAGTAAATTGAACAAAAGTGATTAACAAAAAGAATAAAGGTAAAATTATAATTTATAATACGTAAAATATTGTAAAACAAGTCGTGTATTTAAAGTATGCAACATTAATTTTATTTATCCGGACAAACAGGAATTTGGAAAAACGCACCTAAATGCACGATTGGGGACCGAAAACGTGAGCTAAATATGTTGACTAAGAAAGCGTTAAAAACGCGGTTTTTGGCATGCAATCGGCAGATTTAGAGCATTAAAACGCTAAAATACTCGTTTTATTGATCTTGTAGCGCGATTTTTCAATTTCCTTCTGCCTGGATGATAATATATTTGAATAGAAAAGATCAAGTACTGTATATAGACACCCGTTCAATTCGAAAGACAAACTTCAATGCCAGAAGTGGCACCTCAACTTTAAACCTTAATTAAAGTCTAAATTTTACAGTCAGCATGGACTACCTCAGGTCTTCGAGCTTTATAGTATCTAAGTACCTATCGAAAATTACTGGTCGCTGCGTCCGCTTTTCTACTAGTCGAAAAAATGACCAATCAGATGGCAGCAACTTGTAACTCGCTTATTTAATTAATAACCATGGGAGATTGTATGAGGAATGTTGTAGGGCACTCTTGATAACCTTAAATTGATCCGACTAACTCTATAGTCCGTCCTTATCTTCGTGGAGAGAAAAACACCTCGAAATCTAATTGGCTGAAACTCTTTTGTAACAGTCAATCAGATTGCAGGAAATGTTAACTCTGCCCTTTCAATTCGCAGCATGGTGTTGCTCAAACCAATTTGGGGTTATCAATGGTGTTCTACAAAAGTCCTCATATAACCTAGCACGATTATCCATGAAATAAGTGAGTTATAAGTTGCTGCCATCTGATTAGTCAGTTTTTCGACTAATAGAAAAGTGGATGTAGCGACCAGTAATTTTCAATAGATACCTAGATACTACAAAGCTTGAAAACTATGATGAAATGAGGGTACCCCCAATGTATAGTAGATGATTTCCTATGGATGAGCCCGTTTTACAGTGCATGAAGAGATATGGATACTTTGATAAAAGTTTACTCTAGCTTTAAACTTTAAAATTAAAGTAACGTTAAAGTGCCATGCTTACATAAAAATGATAAAATCAATGTCGAGGACTGCCTGAATTGGTACATCTATCAGATGCAGTTCACTCATCTTGACCTTTACTCTCATTTCTTATTTTTTTTTGACAATTAAAATAAAACTTAATCCGAAAAGAGATCGTTCAAATCTATGACTGGATTGAAAATGATCAATTTCTTAAATCGTATTGACAAGTTCGGAACATTTTCGTATCATTATCAACCGATAGTTTATCAGAATCCTAGTAGATCTTTGAATCAATCTGTCAGAACATGAACATACTTTTATATCTCAATTCTCATACTTTCAGAAAAAATAAATTTTTCTTGCTTCTTATTTGCGTCGTATATATGTACTTTTAAAACTCGGCTGCTAGTAAAAGAAATAAATGCATGCTGTTGAGAGTGATCTTTTCGAAAGAGTTGAATGAATACTATTGAATTAATGTTCTTCTTATTCATATAATATATGAGATCGATTACTTTTATCTGTTTTTTTTTTCTTTTGAAAATCAATCAGTTGTATCTATGATATAAAATAAACGATTGCATTCTCAAATAGATTGATCTTAGATATTTTACAGTACGTATAACCAACATAAAATGCAATGGACTACTCGAACATGTCAAATTGGAAGACTTTCCATAAGTTATTTGTATATATGTATTTTCTTCGTATTCACAAGTTATATTGTTTGTATTGATTATCCAACAATTCTACCAAGTGTACTTGGAAAAAAGAAATAGAAATATTTCTCCTTTCATATTTACATTTAATAATTCGATTGCAATCAATATCTGTTTTCATTATATTATGGTCTGGTTACAAGGGGGAGAGGAGCGATACTTTTGTAGTGTGTGCTTTAACTGTACTTCTTTTTTTTGAAGTATCGTTTTTCTCCTTTGTTGACAAGCTATAAGGTATTTTGCTTCTGTGTATAACTCGAATGTACAAAATATTGTAATTAACTATCAGTAGAAATATAATTCATTCATTCTGATTAAAGATGAGAGTGAGAGAAAAAGACAGATGATTACTCTTTATTGATTTCTTATCAGGGCTGGACGAGTCCGAGTCATGACTCGGACTCGAGTCGACTCGAGTCGCATTTTTTGTTTGACTCTGACTTGACTCGGACTCAAAAATTGAGTAGTGTTGACTCGACTGATGGACTTGAGTCATCTCGAGTCATTGATTCGAGCAAGTTCTTATTTGTTTTTTTTTAAAGGAATCCTAATTTATAGGATTAAGTTCTCAGTTGTTTGATGCTTTCGTCATGATGAGATACGTTGTTCTGAATAGTTTTTTCGAAGTTTTCTTAGGTCAATATATGCACGTGGCCATAAATCATAACTTACGCGTATTCTCTGATACTTTTGTTGTTGCTTGCAATTTGATTTCGATTCATCTTTGGAGGGTATATATGCATGTATAATAGATTAAAACGAAAACTTCACATTGAATCGACGTATCATATTTTTATCACGATATATTATGGTTGGTGTAAAAAAGTGTTTTGATCACCAAAATACTTCGTTACTCATTTCACATTATCTAATCCTCACCTCAGGGTTAGATTCGCATTCTTCTTCTGATAAGTCCACTCTTGTATTTAAAAAAAGGCAATATCAATCTCTTGGTAAGATTATTGAAACAATTATGTGTTTCTGGCATAGCGATACTAAATGAACGTGCGTTGTTGCAAAATGCCCCTTCAATGACATTGAATCCTTCAAATTTTATAAAAAGCTAATATTTCTGTTCTAATATTTTTGAAACGCAAAAAGACATTTAATTTCAATGGGAGTAAATAATTTTCACTTGAAAATAGGTTTAAAGTTAGGGTTTTGTTTACTAAGGCATCAAATTCTTTACTGTGATATGATTTTGTAGAAAGTAGAAGGGTTGATTTCGGCGCTCTTCTGTTTTTAATTGGTCTAGATTAGCTGCGTTATTTTTTGTTTATATTTAAACTATTTCAGATCGTGTGCAAGAAACTGAGAACTAGATTTCAAGTCGTAGAAAACTTTTTTTTGAAAGTCTTGATAAACATAAACAAAAAAGTCACAAAAAAGTAGCAAAAAACATTTGACTCGACTCGGAAACAAGAATGATTCGACTTGACTCGACTCGGTACCGTTAAGGAATTGACTCGGACTCGACTCGACTCGGTATCGTTAAGGAATTGACTTGGACTCGACTCGACTCGAGAAATGGCTTGACTCGCCCAGCCCTGTTTCTTATCTTCATTAATGAGTAAAATCAAAGACAATCGCCAGAAAAGAATAAGAATGGATGATATTAATACATGCTAATAGAACTCTTCCATGTAAAAACTATTAAGATATAATCGAAAATGATTTCTTATACCTATCTTTGTCTATGTGATGTATATAAAGAAGTTTTTTCTAATGTAAACGAAATTGTTGATTTTCATATTCGAACTTATGCTATTAAATAATTTAATTCCTAATTGATTTTAATAATGCTAAATACAAAAAAGGTGCATTCTTTCAGTTACAAATTACTCTCAAGTTATATCGAATAGAAATAACTAAAGTATTCTTACAGCATAATAGGAGGAATGGATGATTGCATGAGAGAGGTTATATCTGTGTACATTTTATTTTACACTCGATAATATAGAAAAACCACTAAAAGATATTTCTAAAGTCTAACGATTGAAATTCAACGAAGGAGAAAATAAATCTATGATTCATAGCAGATAAAAAAAGAGAATGTCGCTACCATTTAATATATATCAAATCATACTGTTTTTTTTCACAATCGAAGATTTGTTTACATTCTTCTATGTAGATAAAATCAATGATGTCGATAACTTCAGATGAACTGTTCTATGAAATGTTCGATTATTTGGATGATTGTGATATCTATTGAAAATTTTGACCAACTTATTCATTGTCGATTATTATTCTATGAAATTTAATTTTCTGCTGAATTATCTGAAATCTTTCCCAGTCGATATGAATCTAATCTAAAAAATAGTTATCAGATTCTATTTACTTGACCAAAATCAAAGTATTGTAAATTGAATACAAGTTCTATCGATTCATCAATTTCTTTACTTGTATCTACAAATGATCAGTTTAGTCCAATTGAATATCTTTTTCTAAATCATATTTGCGCTTTTGTAGATCCTTTAAATCTAGCATTCTGTACTACACACCTTTTTCGTGTATTTCTTATCCATCCAGCTGATGAGATCAAAAATGTTGCAATGATATCCTCGAATACAGTACAGAATCTAATATCTCTTTCTTGATTTATGCATAATTTAATATTTGATCACTTGAAAAGATATTTTAGTAAATTTTTTTATCAATTAAAAATTTTTTCATTTGCAAAGAAAAAAGATGAAATGAATGTACAAATGATTTAATTTCTAATTCATCGGTTAAACTTTCAAAAGCAACTCAATTGAAAATAATGAATGCCTATTATATTGAGTGTGATAATTGCTTTCTTGAACTTCATTGAATTTTATCTCCAACACAGATTTATCATTTAGAAATTCAAAACAAAAATATTTCTTTTTGTTTTTTTATTGATAATCTTCAATTAGAAACACTTTCTTATTTAAAATTTCATCCACAAATCAATCATTTTCAAACAAATTGCAATGATTATCTTCATATTGATCTTTTTGAGAAATATTTTCTTTCAAATTAAGTATAGTTCGAATAATCGTTTTTGTTCATTGGCTTGTTCTTTTATCAGTAGATAATACGATGCTTGAGAAATTACAACAAATGATCACTTTTTTTAAAGTCATTTTTTTATGTCACTATCAAACGTGTTTACATTCAAATTTTTATCCAATGAAAATGAGTTTGATCACTTAGAAAAAGCGAGAGAATCGATTCATTTTATTTGTTTTAAATAAAAATTTTTATCATACGTTCATCATCTATCGGTTCTTTTTAATTTCGTTGATTTCTAACTACTTGTTTTTCTCAAATGAATTCATTAATCTCGTCTTCCTTCACATCTCCTCATTCTATCATTCGATCAGCGGATGATTGAAGACGTTAAGTTTTGATTTCAAGTTCTGTTTCGGCTGACATCGTCATCTACAAAGAATATATTTGTTTCGTTTTTATTGGTTTCTTTCATAGTAATTCAATATGTTGACAGAAGGACACTTTCTTCAATGGCTTCTGAGACGAAAAATTATTTTTTCTTTACGACGAGACTCCATATTTACGATCTTTTATATGGGAATTTCAAGTTCCAATATAACAATGCAAAAGGTATTGACTCTATTTATCTCTGTTTATGGTACATACACTAAAGAAAAGAAGAAAGGCTAAAGAATTTATTCTATCAAATACCTTTGAATATTGCGATATTATATGAAATAAATAGTTTCATCTAGTTAGAATCTTTAAGTAATATACGAGGCTGTCTAATAGCTTGATCAACAATAACAGTTGCACGATAACAGGTGAAGCAAAAAATGACCTTAGTTTGTTTTTGTTCGTCTTAGACATAGATGTGATAAAAAAAGATAGGTAAATAAAAAAAATACCGAGTATTCTCAGGATAGAGCC
The DNA here is from genome assembly GCA_022393335.1 of Macrotrachela quadricornifera. Lineage (NCBI taxonomy): Eukaryota > Metazoa > Rotifera > Eurotatoria > Philodinida > Philodinidae > Macrotrachela > Macrotrachela quadricornifera. The sequence continues at coordinate 153,873 of JAJEKB010020494.1, read as the reverse complement.
TTCGAGAAGGACGCTCCAAAGGTATCGCAACTGATGAGAGAGCCTCTCCAATTATGAAATCGCTTTTGAGTTCTGACTCTATGCATAAGGTAGACTCCATTTACGTATGAAAAACCCCAAAAGGATAAGTGCCAATAGGCTTCTCGTTCAGAGTTACAGGCATTTTACTGAAATTTTAGCTTCTGGCATGGTATATATCAATAAATCGAATGGCGGTGTTTCGACCTGAGATTTTGCTCACAGAGAGGTCTATTGATGAATAGAATGCTCTGAAAATTTCAGCTCAAAAGAACACTTCCTTCTCGAGATGTTAAAATCTCAAAAAACAGAAAATTCTGACATCTTTCGTGGGATACAAGTGTTGTTTTTTGCCATTTAAATATCTCGAGAAGAAAGCGTTCATTCCAGTAAAATGCCTATAGCTCTAAACGAAAGGTCGACTGACACGTGTTCCTTTGAGATTTTTCATACGGTACTGGGGCCTATCTTATGCAGAGAGTCAGAACGTAAAAGCGATTTCACAATTGGGAAGGCTCTCAGGTGAGCAGAGTATCATAATACATGAAAACAATTTGACCAAACTAGAAAAATTGATACGATTAAGTCCATGTAATGTAATCGTCTTAACAGATGTACTTTTCTCATTTAGATATTCTATTCATTTCCTAATTACGCTTTTATTTGTGGAATATCTGCTGTTTATTTGGTATAATGAAAATCTTCGTCCGTACACTCGCGGGAAGCTCAATATCATTAGAAGTTGAAATCAACGACACAATTTACAATGTCAAGAGATAAATACAAGACAGAGAAAACATTCAAACAGATTTGCAATGACTGTTATTGAATGATGATCAGCTTGTAAATAATCGATTATTATCAAATTACAAAATCGGTGACCAATCGGTTCTTCATCTTATTCTACGTAAGTATCACATAAAAATGATCTTCTTCGAAAATCTGCTAGTACAAGTTGTACATACACAGCTCTGTTTCATTTAAATTAAAATCAGAGAGCTCCTAATGCGAATTCGATCGAACACAGTCAGAAGAATAAGAATGATTTCTAACAACTGTCTATGAATCAAAGTATCCTCGGAAACTCTCTATAGGTTTCCAAAATTGAAATTCGGGTTTTCAAGTATAGCTTTATTTTTAGGAAATAGTGCGCTACATTGTTTTTGAATAATTTGAAAATTCAATCAGCAAGAGTTGAGACAGTTTTGCAGAAGAGATGTAGTTAACGGCACTCTAGTCTAATAAAGTATCAAGAAAGAAAACATTCTCTCAAAGTTTCTTTCAATTGGCGAAAATAAATGGAGCACAATGTTTTTTACGGGACTCTCCAAAACTTCTTTGTTTTAATTACATTTCGATCCAGACATGGAGGCCTCCAAAAATGGGGTCACTCTCGAACTTAACATGAGAAGAATTGTTTCGAGATTCTGCTGTTACGTAATTTATTAATGAAATTCATATTAGCGAGAATAGTTTCTGTTCAGTGGAACGTGCAAATGAACATATCCAGTTGAATCTTATAGTGCCCAATTATCCGACATAATTCATTGGGATACCTCTTGAGCACTCTTCAGCGGTTTTGACGAAAAAAAATTGCTTCCTTATTCCGATGAGAAAGAGAATTTTCTTCCATCAGATCAGATCGGTCATATCATACCATGGTACTCAATTGAATTCCCGTACCAGGATCTGAAGTGTGAAATCTCAACCAGAATTCCTACAGTATTTCGTCGATTTATGTAAATTCAAATACAATTCAGATCGGATACCACAGTCAGAGTCATTCTCCTGAGATGAAATTACCGCCTTATTTATGTTTAATTTATTGCATAGTATAGACAAGTCTACACAATAATAAATTTCATTTGACCAGTATTCTACAACCCTCTTTTATACGTATACGCTTAATTATAATGTTTCATTGGATACAGGATCGGTCCAGGGTAGCAAAATTGTTACTGTAGGATATGGATTAGGCAATGCTACGGATCAGCTCTGTTTTCCTTATAGTTTCGTCATAGACGATGATCATTGCTGATTGAAGCAATCATCGTATCGTCCAATGGAAACTTGGAGATACAGTTGGCCAAGTGATAGTCGGTGATCGTGGATCAGGAAGTCAGTTGAATCAATCAAATAGTCCAACCAATATTGTGATCATGGAAATAGTCGAGCCGTGATGGAACCATTGGAGACGAAGTCCTAATTAACAGTATCGCTTGTTGGGGGTTAACCGCGGACAAAAAAAGATACCTCTACATTTCTGACACGATGAAAAATGAAGTAAAACGATATAAATTAGACACGAATGAGATGAGTGTTGTAACTGATGGTCATGGACGCGGCGAAGGTCTCGATCAATTTAACGATCCCACTTATCTTTTTGTCGATGAACAACAAAGTGTCTACGTATCAGACACATATAAACATTATGTAATGAAATGGGTTAAAGATGTAACAAAAGAATCGTCATCGCGCATGGTCTCGTTCGAAAACTCTTTGTTGATGGAGAAGAAACCGTCTATGCAGCTAACGATGGAAGTCCATGCCTCATGTGATGGCTGAAGGACGCAACAGAATGCACTGCAATAACAATTGAAAGTGCCGAAGGAGACGAAGAAAATCAGTTATTTTATTAATGGAGTTTAATTTACGACCAATAGAATCATCTTTATGTCGGTGACCATCCTAATCATTCGTTACAACGTTAATCGTTTATCATTTCATGAAATTAACTATCATCAATGAAATATAAACTGTGCTCGAGGTAGACGTGCTTCTCCCGAACATTTATAATTGAACACATGAAAAAAGTAGTTTCTCAGGCTACGGTCATCTAGCCATCGTTCATTTTCTATATTAACACTTTCGTCACCACGATCAAAATATGAAAGATGGCTGGATATGATTTCTTTCTTAGTAATGGGTGCAATCAATTTGACATTCATTTTTTCTTAAATTGTTAGCAAGCAAGTTTTTTCCGGTTTTTGCACTCGTTTATGATGAAGGATATTAACACGCCCAAATTTCACCTGATCAATGAGTGTCACTCCTAACAAGAGTTGTACAGGGTCAGTCTAGAGTGTGATATTTTTACGTAGGCTTAGAGTTGGTTCTCGTAATTCTATAATCGATACTCTTTCAAAGTCTACAAGAAAGCTCTAAAAACAACTTTGGATTAGCCTTTCAGTAATGAACCTAGATAGCCAAGAGCAGGAGACTGAACATTGGTTACATCTTCCAACATTGCCTAGGAATGAAACGAGATTTTATCAAGGACGAGTCTACGAGGAAAAACATTCAAACTGTTAAAGTAAAGGCCTTTTCTCCATAGTTATAGATATTTTAGTGAAGTTTTAGCTTTTTACCTTGTGTTTTCTGGTAAATTGAATAGCGCTGTTTGAAGCTGAAAACAAGGCTTATTTGTCAGTGAGAAGGACTGTCAAAATCGCACTATTCGTTTTGGTTGTAAATACTGCGTTGCAGCCTAGGATTTCGCCGAAATCTTTCCGATACTAGAGCAAAGACTTATGAACATCTCTTCTTTTGAAGTTTCGCATATTTCGGTAGAATTGACCTTTAACGCAGAGTTCGAACTTAAAAGTGATTTATTAACGGAATCGATTTTCTCGTCAGATCACTAGAATATCATGTAGACTGTACAGAAACCTTATGTCTAGACCATGAGAGTACTTATGATACTGTTTTCAGAACTCCACAAATACCACGTAAGGCATCCCATCTTTCGCTTCGCTTCCAGTCTCTTTTCGTACGACAAAGTGAACACGGTGGAATGTCGACGTCCATTGAAAACGTTTTTTTCTGGATCTCTAAAATGGACAATCTCTCAAGGCTTCTCGTAGGGAAAGAAAGCATTGTATAACAGAAATACTACCGACAAATCATCATAAACACAGTTCTGTGGTTTCTTTTTCCCTTTCTTTCATTTTGTAGTGTTGACTTTTATTTGTCGTCCCATTTTGAAATTCTATCACTACTTACTTTTCATCTTCAGTCCCGGCTTCTTATCTCACGCTTACCATCTTTGTCTACATCTTCTGTTACTGGAACAAACGAAGGTGGGCAAATTGAGAGAAGGTTACAAGAGCAGGTGAATTTTTGGACACCTCTTTCAGTTAAGTTCTTCGACTTACACTCTTTCCACACTCTATTCTTTCGAAATCTACTTACGATTTTGTCTTTGACTCGTATTTAACCTCTCCGTCTGTATAGATTCCCTATCCTATATAGAATGTATGTGGGCTACTCAGAAAGACTATGAAAGTGATTGACATAGGAGGAAGCGTGTACAGGATTTACTGCCGTAGGATTTACTGCCGTAAACAATTTTTATAACGCGCCTTGTTTCAGAAAACAATTAATTAAAATCCTTGTTTCAAAAAAGAGTTAATTAAAATAATTCTCTTCCCACCCACCTCCCCCCCCCTCTGCTCTCATTAAAGATGTAAGCGATTTACAAAAAGTGAAAATATATGGAATAGTTGTTGAATTCTTATTTTAGTGCGAAACCGTATGTTTTATAATTAGAAAAAAATTTGAATCGTATTTTGTTTCATACGATACAGTATTCTTGTAAAGAATGAATTTTTATATTTGAGTAATGAATTACTTTTTTAACGTTAATCGATAAAAAGAATGAAATAAACTGACTCTTATTATGTGGATATATGCATGCTTATTGTATGAATTTTACTGTACTAAATGAATGAAATCGTTTTATAAATTTATCAAATTTAATAATTTACGATAAATCTCATCTTTTGAAATGCAATGCAAAAAAGTAGATATAGTGGATCTATTTTGAGATCGGTTCTCAATTCAAAAATATAGTATTTGTTATAAAAACGATGTCGTATTTGAAATTATATAAATCAATATTAATTGTTTATATGAATAAAAAAACACTAATTATAAGGAAAAAGAACTGGATGGAAATAAAATGAGTTTTCACAAATTGATTTATCAATTTTATGCAAGATTATGCTGTAATATGTTGATCAATATAATTTGAGAAATGAATGCATGTATTATGTTAAATGAAATTATTTTAAAAAAAGCGATATGTTAGAAGAAAAAAATGTCAACTAAAATCTATACAAATTATAGGAGTTTATATTTATGCAAAACAGATTAGATGGGATATTAATTTTCTTGAAACAAATTCTTTAATAAAAATAACTGTATATCATAATATAGTAAGAAAAAAAATATTAATATGAATGCTGAATTATTTGTTTCAGTTTGAAATTGTTCGATTATTAATACGATGTTCTCAAATCCTTTAAACAGAAAAAATGTATATTCGATCTTACCGTTTGTTTACATATATGCCTTTGCATATGTATTGTATTATGCATTTATTAATTTGTCTCTCGCTTTTTTCTTTTTAAATTAATGCATAAATATACTTTTAATGTTTCTACTTCACTAAAGAATTATAGAAATCTATGGCTAATTCTTAATAAAATGAAAACTGATATATTTAATGATTAATAAAAAAAATTAAATATATAAAAAGAGAATATTGTGTTAAAGATGATGTTCATCAAGAGATTGATTATTTTCAGAAATTTGAGATGATATTGAAAATTTTTGTTATGTTTAGAAATTTTTCTCTACGAAATGAAAAAATTATATTTGTATTCTTTTCTGTTTTTTTTTAAAGCTTTTAGTATTACTGTATTAACATCTTTGTTTCTTATAAATAAAATAATTTTACGCATTTGAGACAACTTAATATTCCACTATTAAGTTATTAATCGGTAAATACTATACAATTTATAATAGTGTTTAATGATTATTCTGTGTATTTTGTAAGCTGGTTTTAAGAATAAAAAAACCTAGCGATAAAAATAAAATACACATTAATATTTAAAAAGAAAAGAATCTATTTTATGTAAGTAATATTAATATAAAAGAAGTCTATATCTATTTTTAGTATGTAAAATATACTAATTTTATTAGTAATATTCGATCCTACTAAAGTCTTTCAGATGTAGAAGTATGAATTTTGCGTGATTTCGAAATTTCAACAGAACCAAAAAAATAATAAAAATATGATGTCAAGAAGACTTATAGGTCGACCAGGATAAGGTTCATATTGCAATGACATCATGGAATAGTCAAGTGAATCAGTATAGAACAATATTATACATACTTTTTTTAACAAGCTCGTATGATTGATCAAAGCACTGCTAACCTTAAAGTAAGAATAAACTACGTTAAGGCTTCATAGTTCGTTGGTATATTTATTGAAATGATATTTATGTAAATAGCTTAATAAAATAGAGCATTATTTATTTAAAATGAATTTATTCTCTGTTTCAGCTAGTCAAGCATTTATTACAATAGCTAGTAGATGATTTGCTATCGTTCCATGACAGCACTATAATATATGTTAATATTGAACAATCGACATATACGTATAAAAAGATACATGTATAGTTCTTGATAAAATCAGTAAAAAATAATAAAATCTGAAGATATCATTAGAGAGATAAAGATTATTAACTTAAATAAATACTAATTCATTCAATAGCAGCTTTTCTCCTTGATGCTACATTAATAAAAACACTGAGAAAAATAACTTAATATCAATTGTATAATTACTTATTTATTTATTTTTTCAATAATTGCAATCCTCATATTATAAATAAGATAGTGACGACTTTTCTAAAAGATTATTCACTAATCTATCAATACTATATTTTTGTTTTGTTTATCCTTCATGAAGAAAATTTCTTTGTTTCTTTTTTACATATACTTTATCTATTTTTTATAATTTTTATTATTACTATAACCTGCATGATACTCGCATTCAAACTCTATAATAAACAATTAAAATTTCTCCAATTTCTTAGAATAAGATTGAAAATCATTTAAACAAATCAAATATTATTGAATGTAAGTTTATAGATACCAATATTGGTTTTAAGAAATATACCACGTTGTTTTGCAATAGCATTTTAAAAGAAAAATATTCCTTAATAAGCATTTGGAAGAGATATTAATATTAGTAAAACACATAATATTATATGAATGTTCAAAAAATGAAACATGCTGAGTTTAGTTTCGATACCATGTGTTATAGAAAAAATTCTATTTGAAAACAATTAGATTTTGCATAAACTTATTTTCTCATCCTTGTAACTAATACTAGATGATAGGTTATCAAACAACGTTGAGAATTATTATAATTCAAATATTCTATTATGACAAACTAAATTTATAAATAACTATTGAATAAATAAATAATTATTTCTTTTTTTTCAGATTTAATGTGAGCTGCACAAAATAAATGATGACAATAGCAGATTAATAATTATTGTTTTTTAATATTTATGTAGATATATATATATATATAACTATTAAATCCATCATATTATAAATCAGTTCTGTCAAACATTATATATTAACTTTGAAATTCAATTAATATTATAGCTGCCAATCACCTGAAAATCTCATAATTATATATAGTAAACGATTACTCAATATTAGTATTAAATATACAACCACAAATTCTGTTTACATAAAACAACCAATCAACAACACTAATAAAAAGTTTACTATATGTATATAATAAATAAAAAACATAGATAACGATTATCTCAGACTATGCTCTCATCCTCAAATTACAATATGAATTATCATTTCAATCAAAAATATATCAAATTTTATACAACATCATATGCTGAATGAAATGTATATTATTTTAGTAACGAAAAAGATTCGTACAAAAAATCATTTTTTTATAAAAGTAAATTCACAAAAGCATTCAGTTAAATTCTATTATAAAAATTTCAAGTATTATACTGCTTTATATAAAAAGACACTAAATTATTAATTTATTCAACAAATAACCATATTCATAATAATGTTTCTTAATGAATATACGTTTATATATACATAATATAATATAATACTTAAATAAAAAAAATCATTTCAATGTCAAGTACATTCTATTCTCGACAAGAACACATGTATGTATATTTGCTATAAATAATTCTATCTAGATCAATTCCCTCATCAAATAATTTCAATAATTTCAATATAATAAAAATATTTAAAACATTATTAAAATCAATCAATATTTTTCTTGCTATTCTAAATAATATGAACAAAAAATAAAAATAAAGAAAAACATTATTTAGATTAATCTTATATATAAAATCAATAAACTTCCTCTATGAACTTCTGTATCATACCATTTCAATTAGTTTGAATGAATATTTAATTTATATTCAGAAAAAAATAAATAGATTTATCAATTTATTACTTTATTCAATTTTCAAATATTGAAAATAACGGAGTCCTGCACCTTTCAAAAATTTGTCCTGACTAATCTGATTCTTTTCTAATTTATCCCATAAACGACATAATGATTCTTCATTTATTCGAATTTTTTTTCGTCGTTTTGGTGCAGCTGCCCTGCTTCATGTCTTTGTCTTTCATCTGATGCTAACAATTGTTCATGTTTGAACATATCAATGCACATGTAAATATCATTATGAGGTTTCGTAGATCTTTTGTTCCATCTATTATGACGTCCTTCAAGATAATTAATTGTACGAGGATTAAGGTTTCGATAGTGATTACACATTGTTGATGGAAATCTACTATTAATACCATATGTTTTATTATGATATTCTAAAAATAAATCGATTTCTTTTTCATATAACAATGGTTTCGTTGAATGTAGATATTAAATTGCTTCGGCCATATCGATTTCTGGTAATAGTGCAATTGCGGCAAAACTTCTGAACCAAATACGTAAAGATTCATCCTGTTGAAAAGCTGTTTTTAACTTCAAATTCATGAAGTTCCGAAAAACTGCTTTTCCATAATGAAAAAGACATCCTTTAATCTATATAAAATATTTAAAGAAAATAATGTTAAACTATTGCAAAAGTTTAATATTTTGCGGTTTAGTTTACTCTATTCTTATGGATTATATCTACAAAAATCGTATTTCATTTATAAATACTTAGTTTATTTGTTTTTTTTAAATAAGTTATTATCAATTTTTTTCTAAAATTCGATTAATGAAATAGTTTGAGAAAAGAAACAAATAACGCTCGTGCGGGCACTCGCTCAGCTCTTTCTCGTAGAAAACGTTTCTCTGAACTATCGAAAAACTATTTATATCTAATAAAATTTCCAGAATCGAGATAGTCAATCTCGTGATCGATGAATGGAGAATATTCTTTATCTTCCTATCAAGAAAGATATTTCATCAGTCGTTGTGTAAGACTAACTGAGAATTAAAACCAACCAATTACGCAACTTTCCACAACATTTTCTCGAAAGCTTCAACTTTCAAAGTAGTTTTCATTACAAGAAATTTCCCAAAAGCTTCGACAATCCTTCCATTCAAAGGTGTTTCTAAAATAGCTGAACATGTTTTCTACTTAGAAAAGCTTTATAATATCTTCTATCAAGCATAGCTCGCAGTCAGCCGTCGGCGTCCATTCGGTCTGCCACTTCTGCTGCTCGCCTTTCTGAACTGTGTAGGTCAAGCTATATAGATGTTTTCTTGACATCGCCACACGAACTATTTTTTTCCTATGATGTTGAGTTTAGTCGCGGAATATCGTTTCTTTCCTAAAGACGTGCTTACTAACCGAAAAAAGAATTTTTTTTTAAATTTCGAGAAACCAACTTTACCAAACGATTCCTCGACCGCCATCACGCTTCGGTCAAGTTTTGTAGGAAACATCAGCAAAATGTTTTTTTGACCCTGTGGACCTACAATCAATCAATCAAGCAAACAATTCATGTTTCTAAGACTCTTCTCTACGAGAAAGAGAGTAATCAGCAATGGTGTTCATCACCCACCACGATGAATTCATCATTTC
>JAJEKB010020494.1:91119-108980 GCA_022393335.1 Macrotrachela quadricornifera | reverse complement strand
TTTTTTTTCAATTTCTTAGACACTCCAGTCTGTATACATTTGGAACAACAACATCTCCACTAACCTACAAAATAGTTTAAAACAGCAAGATGGACGAGTGAAGTTTTCATGGTAGTAGTTGATTTTTTATTTAAGTTCAATAAAATAATATTTGATTGATTGCATGATGTTCGAAGATTTGCATACAACGAATATATATGTACTTCACTAATAAAAGGCCGAATCAAGGAATACTTTGATGTATGAATCAAAAGACGAGTGTCTATGCACGAATGAAAACCGATCAGAATGATACATGAACCGTTTATAATTGATTTGAAGATAAACATATGAAAAAGGAAAAAATGCTTATCAACAAATCTTGAAAGTTTCGCATAATTTTCTTAAGCAATGGTCAGTTCAGTAGAAAAAAATCTAGAAGAATACGAAATACAGATGATATACTTCATTCTCACGTATGATTGTTATATTTATTTAGGTAATATCTTCATATTTGTTCTAACATTTCATCGAAATAAAATCAAAATCCATTCAACTAATTGCATAGTTAACAGCCGGTAGCACACACGAATTGATGATATATTCAATCACATTATTATCGGTAGAGGAATAGATCAAATCGTCTGTATAGATAATGAAGTTAGTTAAAGGACTAATCATAGCAAGTATTTTGAATGAGTTTCGAATAATTATCAAAAAATAAAGGAAAAAAATCATTATCTGTAAATAATAAATGCCTCTCTGACTTGGATGCTTGATTTAATTGAAGCAAGAATAAATTCATTTGTTTATCGATGAAACGTTGACAACATGTTAATTCACGATATTAACCGTCACAATGTCATAAATTTGAAATCAATTTTCGTTGTTCAATTCTAAAAATGCATGGATCCATTCATGGAAAACTTCACCTTACCAATTAAATATTCAAAGTTCTTCACAGGAAAACCAACCATGTTTAATACTATTGTTTGTCTCTGATCTTTGCAATGGAAAAGTTCTTTAAGTATCACACGTATTTGTTTGCGAATGGTACTTTCTCACTTACTATCTAAATATCAAAAAAAAGAGCTCGATATACATCAACCATAGCTTCGATGTTCAATACTCTCTCCAGCTACTATTGTTTCTTTGTCAAATAAATAGAATCCTATAAAACATAACGAATATTTTTAGATAGTTTTTTTTCTTCTTGATATATTCATGCTTTGGTAGAACTATGTCATGGATATGATACTATTATTCGAATACTAAAAGTACTCGATACTGAGATGAAAAATAATATTGAATATTCTTTCGTTCTTTGATTCAGGAATAATATTATTAAAGTAGATAATTAGAAGAGAAAGTCTTTTCTTGATTTTGATATCTGAATCAAGAACAGAAAATAACTAGGTTCAGCATAGGTATACACATAAGACCTATGTCCAATTTCTTTTCCAAAGATGTTTACCTCATTTGATTAGACGATGAAAACATTAAGCAAGAAAGATATTCGTTACAAGTAACTGACAATGTCACACATTTTCAATCGAGATGTTGAACATATTTGATGATGAAAATAATCTTTACAACGCTCAAAAATGAAAATTTGTAATCTTTTTATTTTCAAAGCTCTAAATGATCAATTGATGCTCGAGTTAAAAACATGTTGAGTATTTCTTTTCATTAATCCATCATGATCAAGATGAATCGATTTAGAAAATAGATCTGTATAAATGAAGTAAAGATCGATTGTTATTGAATCAAGAATGATATGATCAATCGAGTAGATCCTTTTAAGCAATATCGAATATTCATCAGTAATTTACTCATCACATAATTATAAATTAAATTTTCGTTGAAGAAATCAAGAACGTAAACATTAACATATGAATTCAATATCGATTGTATCAATATCAATATCAACAAACAGATTTAGTCGATCAAGTTGTGATAAATAAGAAAGAATCAATAAAAGTTTATGAAGTCTATAATAATGATCAATCATAAGATATTTAATAGAACTTTTTTTTTAGTAAGCAAGGAGGAAATGACCGATACTTTGGCCAATGAGATCAATAAATCTGATTGTGTTAGTTGAGTAACAACCGATTGAAGACGAATTAGTAATCAATTGATAATAAACAATGAGAAATATTTTATTATATTGTAATTATAATTGAATAAAAGATAAATAGTTGTTGAAAATGATATTGTTTCAATTTTGAACAATACTTGATCAATTGTCTCCTTTGCATAATAATGAAACAACTCATCGGAAAACGGATGAAATAACTTTTTAAAGTAAGTTACTCATTGATCAAACTAATCGATCCAAATGAATAGATTTGAGGCGTTATAATACTTTCCGGGAAATTCATTTTTACGACAGTTGTAGGAAAGGATATAGTGGACTTTAGATTTGACTGCTATCATGCGCATATAATTTTCCGTTTTCTGGAAATCGATTTCCAATCTCCAGCAGATCGATTTCTGAGAAATCAATATACTGCGTCATATGTCACCGATCGATTTCTTGACCCCGAAAACCTTTGATCGATGAATTCGACAAAGATTAACAATTATTGTTATTAATAAAATTCATGTTTGTTTTTGATTAGCCTATCAGAACATGTCAGTAGGTACTTGTTCCGGCACTTTTTGTAGAGAATTTCATGGCGCATCTTTTAAAAACGAAATCAAGATTATATCATTGAGTCTTAGGTAAAAAAAAAGTAAAACAAAAAGTATGTAAACATTTTTGGGATACCTGGTATATCTGTTATTTTCTCTTTCGAATAAGTTGATGTTCGCTATGCTACGGATATCATGAGATTGTTGGAGTAGTCTGACTGACGTCTTCATCGAGGATGAGAACAAATATTATTCATATAGTTTATCAATTCTTGTTACATAAGCGATCCATAAGTATAGAAAAGAAGACTACCAACAAAAATTTTGTTGCATCTGATTGGCGTTTACTAATGTTGAGAGTATCAAACGAACTATTTTAATGCATACTAGAGGAAGGTAAACACTATGAGCATCATCGTTCTCCACTCCATTTATTACTTTTTGATGATTTAAGTGAAAAAGGCAAATATATTTACCTGTGCACGTGTACAGATACCTCTATGTATGATAAAATCATCCAACCATATCTACTCATGTCACCACATTTTTAACAACTGTGGCGCAGTTTGATCGCAGTTGAACATATGAGATACTTTTTGGTTTTTTTTGTTATTTTCTCCTATTTTTTACACTTAATTACGTTCATCGTTTTTTTATCTAATTTTTTATTCCATTCACTACTAAAAATCGTATACTCTATTCGTTATTTACAAATTTTTCTCGAATCGTGATGCGATACCCATTATTTTGGCACGATTCGGACCTGAAATTTGCTTCCATTTCAAATTCTTTTGACTATGCTAAAAAAATTTGTATATTCTGTTAGACGACTTTTCTTTCAAAACTTAAAATATTTCTCTAAGTGATTAACAAACTGTCATTTTCAGCCTAACTCATCACGATTTTAATATTATAGGATGTTAAATGTCAAGTATAAAATAGGTTAACCGAAGAAATTTAAATGTTTTGTTGCAGATGAATTTCAAGAAAATAACCAATGCAGCAACAACAAGACTATCTTCACACTGACAACGAGATTCTTAGAGTGAATTATCGAGATACCATGTCATCGTCAGTAAAGTATGATAAGGTTCAAATAGTTACAGTGCATCAATTAAAGCAAATATTTGATAATTTTATTCAATTACCATCGTTTTCATCAAATGACTTAATAGAAATACTTGATCCCTTGAATCGAATTGATGATAAACAACTACTTACTAATGTTCAATTAATAGACCATAAAGTCTATACGATATTCATTTTTATGTTAAAAGACTTATTACATAAATGGTACACAAACAACTCTTTTACACAGTTTGAATCATCTTATTTGTTTCCTTCTCTTACCAAACTTTTCTGTAAAATGAATTACTATTCAATAGATTTAGTAGATCCATTGAAAAATTGTTTAAATAATGTTGCAAAACATGACCGATATTTAGATGATGTAAATAACATGGAGTTATTATCCAGCTTAGTAAAACTTTACATACAAGATGAACAGATTATGAACGCAATCGTAAACTATCTTTGCTCGGATCAGTATTTGAATATGTTTCACCGAACAGAAAATGTAGAGAAATTTCTATTATTAATATATCCAAGATATTTTCAGGATTATCAAGGTAAAACGCAACTGCTACACATTTTCGCTTATTTCTTCTATATTCTATCTTTTTCGAATAGGTCCACGAAAAAAAGAAATGGCAGAAAAGTTACTGAATACATTAATAAAATCAATACCTCAATTATTGAAATATTATTCAAAATCAATGGAAAATCCTGTTTGTGAATTACTTAATTTATTAAATCATAATTTTCAATTATGTATGACAGCTACACTATTCGATACTGATCAATTACTACCATTCATAGATGCATTGTTATCAATACTAGACGAAAAACCATTATCTCAGCAAGAAAACTCGCCGATTATTAAATATTCTATAGGTCTCCTACAAATATTAATCGATAAGAATGAAGCAATTTTGAAATATGTTCAACAGCGAGAGGATATTTTCCAGAGATTAAAAGAATCAAACCGTGATCTTAATGAAAAGCTATCGTCAAACACGAGAACATCATTTTGGCATGAAAGAAACCAAAAAAATGATATACAGGGTGAGTCTACATTCCTAATAGTAGTTACTTATTTTTAATTGTATACGATCAATTCAGCAATAATATTATTAATTCATACGTTATTTTTTTCTTTTTTAAGTACCTGTCGCATCAACAATCACTACAGAAGTAATAGTAGATATTCGTCAAGTCCCTAACACCTTTTCTTCATCAAATGAAAATCAAAGTAAAGAAGAAGTGACACTGATCTGGTGTGATCAAAATATTGATGTTCATAACGATAAAAAAAAAACAGTTGATTTATTACAGCAAGTGAATGATTACGTTCTCATCTGTTCAAATACTGACTCTTGTTTGGAATACATTAATCAAATTCAAACAGAAAAAGTATTTCTTATTTTATCAGGTCAAACTACAGATGATATGATTGACAAAGTTCATGATTTGAAACAAGTTGATTCTATTTATATCTTTTGTATAAATAGCTATAGATATGAACATTATTTGAAAGAACATCATAAAAAATATTACAAGATTATTGGAATATATACCAAACATGAATCACTATTACGATCTATACAAGAGAATATTCGTTATTTTATTAAACAATCACAAGTAACAAGTTTGTTTGAACAATTTGAACGATCGATAAGAGGTTTAACTAGTGAATCACATAGTTTTGATATCTTTTATGCATTCAAGTATGTATTATTCAGAACCAACTATGATGAAGAACATGCAAGAAAAGAAATGATAGAAGTATGTCGAAATTATTATCGAGGGAATCATAGAGAAATGGCAAATATCAATGAATTTGAGCAAACTTATAATTCAAGTAATGCTCTTCAATGGTACACACGATCAACATTCGTTTTTCGATTAGTCAATAAAGCTCTAAGAACAGAAGATTATGATGTATTATTGGCATTTCGATTCTATATTATTGATCTTTCTAAGGCTCTTCGACTGAAATATGATGATTTAAAACAACAACAAGGTTTGTCGACAATTGTGACATATCGCGGTGTAAAATTGGCTCCACATGAGATTTATAATTTAAAACACAATCTTGGTAAAACTATAGCAACTAATGGTTTTCTTTCCACCAGTCGATCGAAAGATGTAGCAGAAATGTTTGCTGGAAAAGGAACAAAATATTTAGGTCTTGAAACTGTTATGCTAGAAATCCATGTCAATACAAGAGATTCAACTATAGTCATGGCTGATATTGCTCATTATAGTGAGTTTCCTGAGGAAGAAGAAGTTCTCTTCGAATTAGGAGCATCATTCATTATCGACAGTGTGACTTACGATGATATAGATGATACATGGTGGGTTAAATTATCCGCTGTATCGGAAGAAATTTTGACGAATAATGCGCAAATATTAATCAAGACATGTAGAGAAACAGAAATGAACTTATTAATGGGTGAATTATTAATGAAAATGGGACTTTATAGTACAGGTCGAAAATATTTGGAAACTCTTTTTGATTTGTATGAAAATGTACATGAAAATGTAGCTATCATCGACAGCCTTATTGCTTGGATATATGAAGAAGAGAAAAATTATGATCAAGCTATTTCATATTATACAAAAGCATTTGATCGTTATACATCATCTAATCAACATGAAAAGGCTTTGAATATGATAAATTGTATTGCTATTTGTTATCATGGAAAAAAAGATGATATTATTGCACGACAATATGCAGAAAAGGCATATGATCTGGCAAAGAGCAAAGCTCATCTACCAGATAATCATTGTCTATTTGGTAATATAATGAATACTTTTGGTACTTTTCAAGATGACAATAATCAAACTAGACTAAATTACCATATGAAAGCATTAGATATTTATCAAAATGTTTCGACGACATGTAAATGTAATGATCATGATACTTTTATTGCACAAACATTTGAATACATAGGTATTAGATATAGAGATGAAGAAAAATATGAACAAGCTATTGAATATTTTCAAAAAAGTGAAAATCTACGAAGTAAATATATTACATTGTGGAGAGATCGAAAAGCCTATGGATTATGTTTAATAATGTTATCCAGTATTTATGAGATAACAAACAATGAAATGATGAAGATGATGTACTTCAATAAATTTATTGAAATTGCAGATAATGATTTAAATGAATTAGTTCTTAAAGATGAGCTGGATTTCCAAAGATTTATGCTACAAATAAAAGCAAAGGACAATATCTTCGAAAATCTATTAGTATATGAAGTAAAAATCTTAAAATTGTTAGAAAATACTCGTCCTTTAAATTATGAGAAAATTATTGATCAACATGTTAATATGGGTAGAGTTTACGCGAAAACAAAAGATTATAAATGGGCACGTGAACATTATGATAAAGCTTATGAACTATGTCAAACAAATATAACTGCAATAGAAAAACAAGCACAATATTTCTTTGATATTGGCCATCGATTACTATTAGATGATAGAGATTATGCATTAAAATTTATCGGCAAAGCATTAGAAATTCGAATGTTAATTTTAAAAAATGATGATGTTAATATTGCTTTTTCTTATAATGATATGGCTAGACTTTATGAATCAAAAAACATGTTTGATAATGCTATTGAACATTATCAAAAAGCAATTGATATTTTAGAAAAACATATCAATGATGAACAAAATTATCAATTTAATGTGAAAAATCTATATGCAAAATGTCATTATTATACTGCTGGAATGTATCGACACAAAAAAGAATTTGATAGAGTTATAGTATATCTTTATAGAGCAGCGAATTTTACCGAACGATACATTTCTGATATTGAGAATAATTATTGTTTTCTAGCTGATTGCTATCGATGGATTGCTATAAATTATTGTGCAATATCGAATCATGATGCAAGTGCTATATTTTATGAAAAATATTTAGAAACAATGGAAAAACATCCTGAAATACTTCCAGAAGACAAATCACACGAACAGCATTCTACTGAAATAGCGAGTGCATTATCTGCGCTTGGAACGTTTTACGGAAGCAAAGGGAATTATGATCAAGCTTTTTTTTACTTGCAAAAATTCATTAATTTTGCACCAACTGATCATGATGATATTCCACTTTGTTGCACTTTGATGGGAATACATCATATGAAAAAGAATCATTACGAAAAAGCAATTGAAAACTATCAAAAAGCAATAAACCATGTGGAAAATGAATTTACAAATAACCAGAACTATTACGTCGAATGTTTGACATCTATGGCCTTGTGCTATTTAAAATTGGGAAAAAGTCATTTTGATAAAGCAATTGACTGTACATTAAAAGCAATTAATATGTGTGAACCAGATTTTCCTGGAAACAAAAATATGCGTGCACGATGTTATCTGCTTTATAGTGAAATTCTATGGAGAATAGGCAGATATGATCAATCAATTAATATTGCAAATCAATTATTAGTTCTCTATATAGAAAATAAACAAATCATTGGATTAGTGTATGGTCTATTAGGTTGGCACTTTTTCGAAAAAGACCATTTCCAGAGAGCGTTTACCTATACGAAATTGGGTATAGAAAACTACAACGAATACTGTCCAGCCTTCAATGATGAATATTCTATAAGTATTTATTGCATCATGGCAATGTGTCTTGTTCGATTAAATAATTTCAATGAAGCATTGTCATATGCTTTGAAATCACAAAAAATTTCGGACAATTTCATTGCAACATTAAATGTGACGAAAGCAAATATTCATACTATATTGGCGTTAATCTATTCGAAACAACATCAATACGAAAAATCCAGAGAACATTGTCAGATAGCGTTGGATATGTGTCAACAATTGATTCAAAATGGAGATGATATAAGTGATATTGGAGAAATTTTTGAGTATATTGGTGAACTCTTTAGGGATCAACGTCAGTTTAATGAATCCATTAAATTTTATAAAAAAGCTTTAAAATACTTTAAATATGATCACGTTGACGATCATTTAAAGATTCAACGTATACAAGCAATTGTCGATAAATTATCTGAAGATGAATTTGAAAGTTAATATCTTTATCAATTATTGTCTTTCAAATAACTGTCCAATGAAAATTCTAATTCATAAATCTGACTAATAATCAATAAATTTTAAAGAAATACTTTGAATTCTTTTTTTCAAAATGTTTTACAAGATAGAATTTTCTAAGTTACTAAGGACAATCTATTTGTTCTACCTTTAAATGATATTTGATCACTATTCAGTTGATCTTATAATAATAAAAATTCGATAAGCACTATTTTTGTTGAAAATCAGCTCGCAGTATTAGATCATAATGTATGTGGCACTTTTGCATTCTACTTGATTATCATTTAATACAGTGTATTAAAGAAACAAAATATACCAGAAAATATAACGTGAAAAGCTCTACAATTTATAAAGGATAGGATATTCTATAGTTGCAGTTTTTGATTTTGGAATCGAAAAAACTCTAAACAACGGAATTTCGACGTTGCAGAAACGAGATAATTTGTCGATGTTTTTCAAGATTATTTCATGTCATAAATTGACTTCGATGTAAATTATTCTCTATGGTGATTTGTTTCAATAGTATCAACGAACATACTTTTATACTCATAACCATTTCATAATAGTAATTCCAATAATTGTGTTTTAATGGAAGATAGAAGAAATCATTGGCCAATATTTTCTGCACTTTCAAATATCACTAATATGATTTTTTTAAAGGCATGATCTGGTGTATTCAACTGATTTGATTTCGTATTCGATCTTGATGTGCTAGTATTATCTTTTGGTAAAATCATCTCAATTGATATTGTGACTCCTTGTGGTCATGTCTCTCCTTTTTTGTTTTATCCTCATTTCCTGAACATTTGATGTATATTCACCAGTTCCTATCTTATTTTCGCATTCAATATAGTATCTGTCTACGCAACTGGACAAAATCTTGCATGTTGACATCTAAATTCAATAATTCTTTTTCATTCTTATTATCTTTTCAACGATGTGGATTGTTATATTCATTAATTTCTATATGCAGGTATATCTTTGTCACTAATTGAGATCTATTAATTAGATCAAAACGTGTGTCATGGTACTTATTCTAGGAGGCTCCAGCAATGTCAAGTCATCGACATAGTTCGATAATTATCCCCCATCCACATGGCTTCATCAGATAATGGGACCACATAGACGATTAAATCATTGTTTAACGATTGCATCTTAATCTTGTTCACTGCTAACGGCATGGAAAAATTTTATTCATGGAATTTCGCTTAAATAACATGATGAATTGAACTGTCATCTTGCTATTTTCACGCAATCAGAGACGTGAAATTGTTCGAAATATAACGAACTTGACCGTGAAAGTATTCTTTTAGAAAAGAATCAATGTATCCATTGGATGAATGTTACTTATTTTTCATTAATTTATTTCAATCAATCGGAAAAATTTGATGAATAGTTTTTATACTTATTTCTCTAGCATTGAAAGGGGAAAGAACGAATTATAAGAGTAAGAGAGAAGAAAAATGTTTATAGTATTTTAAAGAATGGTCTGAATTAATAATTTTTAATTGACTTATTTCTTCTGCGAAGCAAGATATTGATCTAGTTTCGCGTTAGCTTGACCCCAAGTTTTGATTTCTGTTGAAAGTCTTTTTAACCAAGCTTGAACATTGGGATAACCTTCAGATGAACCTCCATAAACTGGCAACATTGCTACTTCACATGCTAATGCAATATCAGCAATTGAAAATTGATCTCCACCAGCAATATAATTATTTTTACTGAGGGTTTCATCCATAAGGCTTAAACTTGATTTCAGCACACTTTCACCTTCTTTACGTGATTCATCAATTGTTATTTGTGAAAGTTTTTTAATAGGACCATATAGGTTTGCTTTTATTAAACGAACTGCTCCATGACGTAAATTTGTATGATGCCAGTCTAACCAAGAATCGACTCTAGCACGTTTTTTAATATCATTTGGATAATAATGATCAGGAAGATTTCTGCTTACACATAAATAACGCATAATTGTATGAGACTCGCTCAAGTTGAAATCTTCATCAACAATCGCTGGAACTTTTCCAACTGGATTAATCTGCTTGTAAGCATCAGTGTGCGTTTCTCCTTTAAGAACATTAAGTTCATGAATTTGATGTTCAACGTTGTTCTCTAGGAGTAAAATGGCTACGGCACGACAAGGTTCGGATAACCAATCAAGGTATAATTGAAGAACCATGACAGAAATCTAAAAATTAAGAAAAAAAAACAATAAGAAATTCATGACTTATTTAAAGAAAGAAAACGAATAGATATTTTTTGAATGACTTTTCGTAGAAACAAGATATTGAATGGTAATCTTCATTGTTGGGAAGAGGAGTTGAAGATGTATTATACATAATTAGAGGCTTTTTTGAAGTTCCTTTTCATTAGAGATAACAAAGCAAATAAGTCAGATTTTCGTGTAGAAATTGCTAGAAAAGTTATCTTTGAGTATCACATGGAGCTAGTATTCCAAAGAACAAAAGGCATTCACGTATTATTTTATTACAAATGAAACTTAAGTTAAGATTTTCTTGAGATTGATTGAAGTTTTTCTCGATTGGATATAACTTAGTTTCGTGTAACAAATTTCAAACACTAATCTTACAGAATAAAGAGAGAGACTTCAAAAACAATTAAAAAAAGAAACAATTTAATTATCGGTCACCAGATTTGTTTCTTTTGCATGACACGCAGTTGTCGGTAAAATTTCGATGATATAAGATATATATATATATATATATATAAAATCAGTTTATGTCGCCTGCGACCTTATCTCACATGTAGATGCTAATACAGAATATTCGAGAGAAACAGAACGATGAAAAAAAATACCAGCAGTAAGTAATCCTTAGTGGTAGAGTATGTTATATTTTATATTTGTTATCTTATACAGTCTCATTATTGACTCTCCACAAACTTTTATCAGTTTCTTAAGGTGAAATGAGAATATAGAAACAAAAATGTTTGTAGATGCAGTTGATGACCTTATTTTGAAGTGATGATAGATAAAAAAAATGATGCACTTGTTCCATTTGTTACCAGTATCTACCTTTTCTAAGTTTGTCCAATGAAGTTTCATATTATATTCAGATCTTCGTATGAAAAAATAATTTGTTCTATGTAGCTGTTGATTTATAGCGAATATATTAATAAAAAATAAAATTAAATAAGGAAGAAGAATGATCCATTTTTTGACTAGAATTTCTAACCGGTATTAGTTTTCTGTTGACAATATTCCTAAACCAGTATTAAAGAAAGCAATTCTTACAATGGAGGTATTTGCGTTGTTAATCAAAGAGATGTCATATTTCCACAACAAATGTAAACTCTCACCTTCAAATTAACAAGGTCAAAGATTAGCTACCATTGTTCAAACTAGATAGAAGTACTCAATTTTTACGATGCTTACAATTTGGATATACAGGGATATTAGAATTATTCACACTAATTGTTTTATGAAATTATCTGAGTATTTCAATAGTACGCATCAAGAATTTTTTATGAAGGGACAGGCACATAAGAGCATAATTTTTAATTGGCAAGTACCTTAATACCACACTGAATGTACACTTGAGGATTTCCTATCATAGAATTTTACATAGTCCAATGGGAAGTGTATAATGATGCCATAGTAGCCTTTCAGACTAGTTTTCGATATATAAATTCAAAAGAAACCTGCAATTGATTCGATTAGGGCACTATAGCCTCGTTACCACCTTCACTCATGTTCTAGGTTCGAAATCAGAACCTTCCATACAAGTACAAGGCAATGATATGAATGTAGTGGTTCGTGTACACATTGTTTTCCTGACTGCTGTGGTGGTAGTGACGATTGCTATGAGTCAGTCGAGAAAAAGTTTAAAGTATTGGAACTTAACAACTTAGATTCACCTTCAATGTCGAAGTTACAAGTCAATAGCAGTGATAAACATGGTACATCAATGCATTCAGGTGAATGTCAAGTAGATGATCACCTCTAAAAGTAGAGTTTGTAAGTAAAAGAAATCTTTTAAAGCCAGTTAACGCACTATGCTTTGGGACACATTCAAGTTCTATTTTATTTTTTGTAAACTTGAAATAAATTCGAATGAAGTTTTTTTTCGTGAAGAACTCCCTTTTGCTTCGATTTTTCTCTTGTGATGATGTTTTACTGAGCGTGAAATCAAGCATGATACTCATGCGAAGATATTGACTGCTTGAATTCTTGTCTGAAAACAGAGAATCTCAGTAGTTTAAGCAGATTTTCTGACATAGTATTACACAATAAAAGAACAAATGACTGAAAATGTGATCAAACGTTAGTTTTCTCGTATCCGAGTATTCGTATATAAAAACACTGTCAAATATGGTTTTCTTCAGTATTGTAAGGACAAAACATAGTGTTATTCTGATCAATCAGAGGATTGAAAGAAATTCTCTTTCATATGATCTGAACAATGTCATGTATTATTCTTATAATAATGAAGAAAAATCTTGTTAGATTTTGTCTAGTTAATGAAAAAAGATCAAATTTTTCTAAGATTAAGATTTTAATCAGATTTTTTCCTTTGATCGTTTTTACATAGATTAGAAGTAATAATATTATGAACAATAGAAAAAAAAACATTACATATACATAATCATACTAGTCCTATTTTTACGATTTAATTAGTTCAGTAATATAAGAAATGTTATTTAATTTGAAATTATAATGTTTTTATTTATGCTTTCAAAATTCGAATTATTTCGATAAACCAGAATGCAACTTCCGAACTTTGATCGTATGAAGAATTAATAGATCCAGGAAACATGCCTTATTCTGATTGTTGATGCACAAAATAATCAGTTATTTTTTCAATAGCATTGAAGTATTTTTCTTTCGATGGATCATCATGTTGAAGAAGTAAAGCTGCCGACCAAGCTATTTTATGACTCATATTAGAACAATAAATATTTTCATTACATGAAAGTGCAAAATTCATATAATCTCTTGTACCTTTTAAATAATTCATATTGTTTGTTTTCCCATATAATAATGTTAAAAATCCTATAGGATAACCAATCATAAAATGAGCTTGTTGTGGTTCATTCTTTTGAACAATATATGCCCATGACATTTCTGGTGTATAACTCGTGATTAAGTTATCATTTTTATCCAAACGTAAATATAAACCTTGAGTAAAATCTGGCTATTTTTCAAATACTTTCAATAAATAATTACCAGCTTTAACAGCTCGTTCAATATTATCACGTTCCAATTGTAATAGACCAAAATGAGCAGTTGTTAATATATCAGTAATATCATCGTGATTAGTATCGATTTTATGAGTAAAATAACCACCATTTTCACCAGAATACTTATCCAAATAACAATATGTAGATTCAGTAATATCAGTTCGATGAAGTTTTTGAGCAGCACGAACAATCCATCCATTAGGATATGACTAATATTCAATATATTCTGGCTGAGCACTTTTATTTTTCATTGTTGTTAAAAAATCACCATGAAATAGAAATGTATTCTTGATATAATCTAATATTTGATTGGCTTTTTCTTCATATCCAGCAGCAATAAACATCATTGGAGATTTAAAATAACATGATAAATCTTTCGCTTCTGGTTGATAAGAACCATTTCGATTTAAATCATTTAAAAAATAATCAATAGTTTTAGTCACAGATTTGAATTATCTTTGAACTAAAGATTCTACTATCTAAAATGTACATAAAAAAAAACAAACTTCACATATCTATTAATGTTGAAATCTATTTATTCTCTTTTTCAGTAACAAGAAATCTTAAGAAGTTGCAACAAATTTTCTAACAAAAAGTGATTCAAATCGATAACATCATTTCCAGTAACGTTTATTAATTATTATATCGGAGTTCGAGCTTATCACGAATGTTTGTTTTATACTTCACTAGTTTTGCAATGCCTTTCTATCTTTTTTTAAATGAAGTTAACATTTTGAAAATAATAGGATAATCCGATAGAAAGAAGTTCAATGTTTAAACATCACACTATATAAACTGCGAAAGCACTGCAATTAGTCGTCAAAAACATGTTAAAATAGTTTAAGATCAATAATTTTTTAACACATTCGTGATATTTAAATACTTATAATCATTGAGAATTTCATTGTTTTCGTAGCTTGAAAAGTTTTAATAAAAATATCTACTAATAATTAATACATGTTTTGTATAAATGATGACATAACGAATGCACAGGATAACCAAAACATTGACTAACTTTATTTTATATGGTAGATGATACCATCAAGTTTTTATTTCTAAAGTATTCTTCAAAGTAATTATTGTCAATTACAATACGAATATTTCGACAATAGAAAGATTCGAGTAGTATGAAATCATAATTCAAGTAATTAAAAAAGAAACGTTGCACAATGCCTTCATGCAATTAAAAAAGTCTAATTTTTTTGTATTTTGGTTACCGATAATTACTTTAAAGATGTCACTTATTATACAAAAAATATTAGTCGATAATAGTCAATTAATAGTTCAGTTAGAGAAAAACAATTCAACACACTCTGGTATCCTTTATATCGACTTCTAAAAGCAAGTATAGTCGTTCTAAACTATATAAATTTTTTTATTCTTTCTTTCTCAAAAATTTAAATATAACTAATCTCATTTATCCGACCAAAGATGGACACATAATAGTAAATTGCACATTGATTCTTAGTTCAGACCAAAAATTAAGCAGATAGATAACTTAAATGAAATAGAATTTCAAATAGCGATCAAAGTTGTTTGTATTTTGGACATAACCATAAAACAACGAACAAGTAATTAAAGACGTGTGAGAAAAAAGAATTTCCTTTCTTTTCTTCGTGTGCTGAACAACAATAAAAGACAAAACGAAAGAAGAATTAATTGAAATGTGGACAAATATTAAACTACCTTTCATCTATTGAAGAGACGAAGAAAAGAGAAAGAATCTAAAATAATGAAACTTGAACTTACTTATTTTTATAATAATTATAGGCAATACAAAATTAAACTAACTTAATTCTTTTCGTTAATAACGCTTGTTACTTGTATATATGTCCATTTGTAAAAAAAGAGACGAGAGGATATACACTTTCATTACTTATTAATATATATATCTACATAAAATAAAGAGAGAACAGAAAAGAAATCATTGGCTAATAAGCATGCTCCTATTATGAGAAAGAGCACATGTTTAAAGTAGATGTCCTGTAAGAACGATGGAGGATATATCAATATAATTTAATTGTAAGGGAACTAATTACTTTCAAGAGAAGACAAGGTACTTGTTAACTTTAGATATAACTATCAGTCCTACTCACAAAGAAAAGACCTCAGTAAAAACTACAACGGTCATTGTGAAAACAAAACGAATCAGAAGGTACCAAAAAATAACTTTCTCCGTTCGTTCTTCGATGCAAAGGCTGAACAGACACTTTTCAGATCAATAGAATTTGTCTTTTTTTTTATATATGGGCATGACCAACCGTGTTGGTACCTCAAGATATAGGATAGGAAATAATATTATTTCACGAACGTGTATATAATGAATTTTGTACCAAATGAAATCCCGTCAAAAGTGGATTTTTTTGGCACTAAATAGTGAGGATTTTGTAAACTTCATAATGGCAAACTAAAAAAATTTTGAAAAATTCTATATATTAAGAAGTGTTAAAAAACTTATATTTTCTATATAAAAAAAACACTTGATTTTCCCATAAAATTAGCTTTTTTTATCATTTCTACTACCATACATGTTATAAAATATACTTATTTAATTCAGCTTTCCATGTTGTATCCATTGAATATATTTTGAAACATGTAAGGTAATAGAAATAATGAAAAGAAGTTAATTTTATGAAAAAATTCAATGTTTTCTTTTCAGATAGAAAATGTGAGATTTTTAACATTTTTTAATGTATGGAATTTTTCAAAATTTTTTTAGTTTGACATTACAACGTCAATAAAGCCCTTACCATTCAGTACCAGAAAAAACCATTTTTGACGGGCTTTCATTTGGTATAAAATTCATTATATACACGTCCGTGAAATAATATTATTTCCTATCCTATATCTTGAGGTAACAACACGACTGGTCATACCCATATACAGGGTGTCACAAAACCTTTACGCCCCCATGGTTCGACCATAAGGTCAAATGATTTCATTAACTATTTCATACCAAATTGAAGCGCGTAAAAAACCGGATTTATTGATGTTAAATAGTGAAAGTTATCAAAACTTTTTACTATCAAATTTGAGAAATATTCGTAAATTTTATGCTTTTTTTGGCATAAAAATTAAGGTATGAGCAATTAAAACATAGAATAATATTTTTCCTTTGAATATTTTTACATGGTTTGATAGAGCTCATCGAGCTCTACAAAAGCTGCATATATGAAAAATTTTTTAAGTCAAGTTTTCGAGATAAACAATTCAAAAGACTACTTGGAAAATCTGAAAAATGTTTAAAGGATTCGTTTTTTTCAAAATGAAGAAAAATAATCGATTTTTCAATATAAATAACTTTTTTCATTATTTATTTTACCTCGGACCTCTCAAAATATGCCCAGTCGATGCAGCGTGAAAAACTGCGTGTAATGAATATTTTGAGAGGTCCGAGGTAAAATAAATAATGAAAAAAGTTATTTATATTGAAAAATCGATTATTTTTCTTCATTTTGAAAAAAACGAATCCTTTAAACATTTTTCAGATTTTCCAAGTAGTCTTTTGAATTGTTTATCTCGAAAACTTGACTTAAAAAATTTTTCATATATGCAGCTTTTGTAGAGCTCGATGAGCTCTATCAAACCATGTAAAAATATTCAAAGGAAAAATATTATTCTATGTTTTAATTGCTCATACCTTAATTTTTATGCCAAAAAAAGCATAAAATTTACGAATATTTCTCAAATTTGATAGTAAAAAGTTTTGATAACTTTCACTATTTAACATCAATAAATCCGGTTTTTTACGCGCTTCAATTTGGTATGAAATAGTTAATGAAATCATTTGACCTTATGGTCGAACCATGGGGGCGTAAAGGTTTTGTGACACCCTGTATATAATATTCAGTGTCTCTCTGTCTGTGCCTGATTAAAGGTTAAAGATCAACGGCTACATTGTCTAGAATTTATAA
>JAJEKB010020494.1:65183-91109 GCA_022393335.1 Macrotrachela quadricornifera | reverse complement strand
AATAAATACCATGGTAATGTTGAAATATATTTCGAACAAAATAAGACTCGAACTCAGTTGTACGAGAAAAAAAAACAGCGATATAGAAAAATACAAGCCAAAGAATATGGAATAAATGAAAAAGAAAAGACAGAGATAGAATGAGAGAAAGAAAGAAGTTGTTTTTTTTCCTGTACAAATGCCAAATATGTTTTGATTCTTCTCTTTTTTGAGACCATACATTTTTTTCTCTTTAATTAACTGTTACCTATCCTCTATTAAAGCAACACTCTACCTTTCTTAAATGTACATATCAAAATTTATATTAAACAGTTTTCTTTTTGTTTAATTTATTATTATGTATCACAATTCATTACATTTGAAAGCCATTAAATACAATGGAAAAAAAAAATATATATATATATATCTATATAAACGAGCATTGATATCGCCAGCCTGACGGTAGTTCTTCTTTGTAAACAACATCAAGAAAAGAAGAGAAGGAAAAAATACATAAGAATAAAAATATTTTTCTTATGACAAGATATGAGATATGTTCTACTTTATATTACTTCAAATCTAAATCACTTTGTTCGATAAAAATTAAATATTCGATTTCTGTATATCTGTATGACAGAAGACTAGGTCTTGTAAAATAGTTTGTACAAGATCATTAGATATTTTCTATCGAGATTGATTTCTTGATCTATATGCTTCCTTGAGGCAACTAACACTAAGGACAAAAATCAATTTTTGACTATCATCATGAAGAAAATAATCATTGTTACATCTACTTTGGAACAAAATATGTTCAATTTCTAAGTAGATATGTAAAATCATCTATCATTAATTTCGATTTAATATCCAGATGAAGTATATCATATGTTTCAAAGAAGGCAAGACGAGAAATTGAAAGCTTAACATAACATTTCATTCCTGTTTAAGAGACTCATTAAGTATGTTTAGAATATATTCTTTATCATTATATAAAACTTTATATATGCCATCTCATCGTACAAATGTGTTTTAATAATATCTTATTATCTCATTGCGTGTGTTTTTTAGCGAAAAAGATGCATATTTACGTATAATACTATATCAAAGCTTCTAACGAATGTCTTAGAGAAAAAAAGACCGCTCAATATTTCATTAATATCTCTTTCATTATTCATTTGTTTATAGACATTAATTTCTTCGAAAAATTTATCTTTTATTTTTGTATATATTAATAACATTTATTAATTTCTAAAATTCATTCTGAACAAATAGTTTAAAATAAATCTTTCTCTACAATAAGTTTCTGTTAAATTTCCTAACGACATATTTCAATACATCAATAAAACCATCTTTCGATGATATATTTTTTTTAACCAATAGAATTATTCAATAGTAATATAAATGTTTCTATTGTATTTGGCTGTCTTCTTATCTATTGTGGACGGTGAAACAAAGAAAACATTTAAAAAAAAAACAATGATTCATTTTATCTTTCGTATTCATGAAAATAAATTCATATTGAATAAAGTAACGAACCGTATCGAAAAGAGGAATGTATGAAAAAAACAAGGTTTTTTTCTCCTTGAGGGCTCATTAAAGAATAATCATATTTTATGTATCATAACTAATATATCTCAATACGTAAAAACATGTTTTTCTTTTGTTTTCTGCTGACGTCCTTGCATATTGTTTTTAAAATACAAAGCAAGGTTTTGTTTATACAATAATGATGGATGAATAATATGAGGCGTAGTTTTTAACATGTATGTTAATAATTTTTTTTTTTTTCGTAAATTTTCTGTGTTATCTTTTGTGTCTGCAGTTACGAGTGCTCATCTGATATTTAATAACGAACTAAGTCAGGAAAGTAAATTCGTCACATTATTCTGCATTCTTTATGTTTAGAAGAAATATTAAACAAAAATCTCTTTTTCTTGGACATAGAAAAATTATTTATAATCGAAATTTCAACATTTTTGTCTTTTTCATCTGAAAAATGTTGGAGTTTATCAATTGTATTTTTGATAGTTAATGATGAGTAATGTCGAATATCATAGATCAATATTTTTTTCATTCACCTTTACAATCAATAAGAGACAATCATTTGTTTTTTTCTCGACATTACATAAATTTTTACAGTATCAATATCAATAAACAGCTGACAAATATTATTGGTGTGCTTGGGATTACTATTCGGCTGTAGACATAAAACAAAATAGTATAATGTCCATGCTTCGGCAAAAGTTTAGAATATTTCAAAATTTTTGTCGAAACTTAAATAGCTTGAATTCGTTTTTAAACGTTTCAAAGAATTTGAATGCTGATTCTGATACGAATAAAAATTTACGTTTAAGATGTTAATGATGATTGAGAATGATGCATGGATTTGTAGTAATTAAAGTATGGTCTATATAAAAAGTCATAATTTCATCAGACTATAATTTTGAGAAATAAATAGCATCAGTGTTGATGAGTTAATGGAGATATATCATAGATCGTTTACATTTGCGATAGATATAATGAACATTTATAATAGTGGTATATTTAAGTTAAATCAATGATTAAAAGTATAAATATGTTAAGATAAAGGAAATAATGATGTTAAATAAAAAAAATGCGAAAATGAAAAATAACAAGTGGATAGGAACAATGTAAAATAAAAAATAGGGCGCCCGTATAAAAAAAAATCTGTTCCAAATGTAGAGAAAATGAGATTTTGGTTCTCATCTTAGATTACATCTGAAAACAGCTATATACTACAAAAGTTTTTTTTTTTTACTTCACATATTTTATATTAGTTTATTGAAGGATAATGACACATGTGAGTTCCATATTTTAGCCCCAAAGAGACTGCACTAACAAGTTTTTTCTTTTAGTAAATCTACTAGATTTTGAAATAATAATGAATTCAAAAAAAAATAAAACAAATGAAAATCGTAAAACGAAAGTTATCTAATACAGAAGATCAGAGTTACACTTGAGAAATGTTAATTTCGCTAACATTTCTTTCGTGAGATTTTGTCTGCGTGATTGCATCAGGAGATTGCTCGTAGGAAACATACGTTCAATATGTGCGGATGTTGCAGGCACACACAAAACTCGTAGAGCAAGCAAACTAAGATATGGATAGTTTTTTGCTTTTTTAAAAATAAGAGTACTATCATCAGATGCTTCTTCTGAGAATAGAAGTACTTCCTCTTCCAACTGGTTGAGTACACTCATGCGTGGTTTTTTCATTAGTGGCCCTTCAGTATTTGAGAAATTAAAAAGAGCCTTTCTCTTTAAAGTAAAATTTGTATTGTTATTCGAGATGACAGGCGGTATTTCAACAGTGGTTTCAGCCGTTTCTCGAGCATCTAATCTATGTAATTCGAAAGCAGCATTTATAACAAGCTGCTTAATTGTCTCACATAAATAATGTTTTCTTTCATCGTCCAATTTCGAATGTTTAACCCATCGGACACCAAAACGAGCATCCAAGAATGGAGTTATGAGAAAGAGTAAGTTTGCGTAGGGTTCAGATGTTGGTCGAATTTCGCCTGTAATATCGACTGGTAATCCTAATTGTTTGAGCAATCCTCCGAATCGTTCTCGCATCGATTTTAAAAGTGCTCTACATATACCATCCACATATTTCAATGTAGTTTGTTCTGATTCAAGGTCGAGATAAATTTCGAGCAAAGACGGTGCAACTAGAGAGATTGAAGCGGTGTGGTCTGTTTGTGCTCTACTAAAGACGTCGGCAAACAGTGCAAATACTGAAACAAATTCATTAAGAACATCAATGTCATGTTGTGATAGCATCAATGAGCTTTTCTTTAATTTTCGCAAGTAGTTGTTAAGTTTACTAGACGGAATTTCCATCATTTTTGCCACCATATAGTACTGGCTAGTCCAATCAGTAGACACGGCTATTGGAATGCTGAAACCATCTTGTTCTAGCCTTTCGGTCATAGTTGTATTTTTATAACTAAATATGAAAGAATAGTAATGTTTATACAGATTCATTAGTTTTCTCATCTTTCATGCGGCATTTCTTGCTTTATCCGAGTTTAACACTGTTTTTTTCATGAGATTCAATATAAAAGAAGTTTTAGCTAATTTAAAAGATCAGAGAAAAAAAACAACTAAATGTATCAATGATAAAATTTTGATTTCAGCAAAATTTGGATTACTATTAAAAATCAGATTTTTTTCTGCTTGGAGACCATGCGTAAACTAGTATTATAATAATAAAATTTCGATAAGAACTTTTCGCGTTGAAAGATAGTCGGTAGAATCTACCCAGAATTTGTAAACGATCGTTTAATCCATTCTTGCAGTTTTTTGTTTTCAAAACGGACAAAATTGTGAGGTACCAAATCTCGATGTCGCGAAAACGAGATAGGTTTTTTGAAATGAGACAAATTTGATTTTTTTAATGCTGCATCTTATAGTGCATTTTAGTTTTTTCAATAGAACATGTTAGGTAATAAAAACGATGAGATAGAAAAACCGAATGCATCTTTTACTAAAAACAATTTCGGTTCTGCAACGTTGCATCTGTTAGTATATTTTGTTTTTATAATACAATGTATTATACGATAATAAAAACGTAAAAGTATCTCACCCTTTATAATCTAATACAACCAGTACATATCCTAATGAGACAGATCTCAGTGTAAGTTTACTATTATGATATTAGTTGATGTATGATCAAATAGTATAGAAAAATCTTCTCATTTTTTTCTCTTCAAGACTCTGCAGAAATAAAGTTTTTGTGTAACTGTACTATAACTCTCACTACTTCTAGTATGTTCTAAGTAGATGGAGTAATAGCATCGAAAATGAATGGTGATCGAATTTATTTTTATTTTTAAGTAATAGTGTAACAAATATAAATCTTACCTTAATTTAGCTATGTTTGATATTTTGGTAATAGCCGGCTGGATATAAATGCTTTCTTTGAAACCATCAGATACTACTAATTGTAAAGTATGAATATAGCATGGCAGTCGTAGAAGTTCATCGGTCACAAACAATGTATGACATCCATGAACAATTTCATATGAATTTGTCTCTCCATCATTTTTAATCGCATCTTGCTCAATATCTACTTCATCAGCAAGTTTATCTTGAGATTCTTCGAAGTACGATTCGAAGCCTGGTACAATAAGAGAAGCAAAATCTTTAATATTACCGCTGACATTATCTGTTACTAATTGTACAACTTTTTCTTCAATGCCATATTGTGCCGTAATTGCTTTATATTCTTTTTGTAATCTATCACTACTATAACTTCCTAAATAGAAATACATAATATATTTTTTCGAATGTATTTAATCATACATCTTGTTTGCAGAAAATTTCAAAGTTACGCGTATTTTTTTTGGTCGTATTATCATATCGTAAAATCTGAAAATTATGGATTGCACAAAGATTCTAGAAATGATTGTCATCAATATACTGCCTTAAAAATCAATGTCGTCTAATTGATTTCTATGTAATTCTAACAATTCAGTTTTTGATATACAGAAATAAAATTTGATGTCAAACGTTCAACAAATGGCAGAAAAAGAAAATTCCAATGTAGAATTTGTAAAACATACCAGAAAGATATTTAAATGCTAATAGATGCGAATTGAATTGACATTGATGAATTAAATTAATTGTAATTGCATAAAAACATTGCATTTTTCTATCAGTCCATATATTGCATGTTAATGAAACAAATCGACTCAATTTGCAGATATCCTTCAGTTTGCTTTCGACCGTTTCGATTGTCTTCGGAAAAATATCATGGCATAAGGTATGTTGTGATGGTACGGCAAATTTTGGATCTACAGCATGCATTGCATGAAGAAATTCGGGTCGTTCAACAATTGATAGGGGTAATGCGAGGCCAATAATCAAATCATTAGTTACCATATTAGACAATTCCATTTGTCGAGGATGATTGTTTGTATATTTTATATAAGGAAGACTGTTCATGGCATTATTGATCGATGCTTTCGTTGATTGTATTTCTCCTTCTTTTTTACCTAATGCCTTCGTCCATTGATTATAAGAGTCAAGATGATGACGTTTTACATGACGCACCAAATTGAAAGTGGAGTTACCAGATTTCTTTACCATATTATTGCATAATGAACACAAAGCCGATTGAGTTTTGACGTTGTAATTAATGAAAAATTGTGCTAAACAAGTAGTTGCGACCTTCGTATCATTGTTCTGGATCGATTTGTCTTTGATAGTAGAGCCAGGAACAGTTGTCATTTCCTGAACAACAACAGTATTATCAATCATAGTTGATGTAAGGTCAGACTGCTCGTGAATATTAAAAATCATTTTTAATAAATGGTGAATGAAAAATATGTTAGCTTTAGAATATGATCGAATAGATTATTACAAGTCTAATTTGCACTAAACTTGATCTAATTATGAGTAGAATGAGCGAAGAAATGTAAAAAAAAGAAGAGATAATGTATAGAGATTCAGAGAAGAACGTGTCGATTTATTGATAAACAACACGTATAGTGACGGTACATAGTCTAATGTTTGATAATGAATAGAGCGATATTATCATCAAACGAAAGGTAAGTAATATAATATAAAACAATATTGCTATACGTACATTTATCTTACTGTATTCATAAACATGTGATTTTACCTTGATCGAACACGCACAACAACGATAAATGTAAACAGAACGAGAAAAATTCGGAGTCGGCTCCGACTTCGGCTCTAACGATGGCTAAAGCTCTGCTAGAACTTACGAGGGAATCACTCGAGATGTCAAAAAAGCTTTTTCGGTCGCGGATATATTGGGTAGATAGAGCATAGCTAGAAATCATATACCCTAAGTCGGTTCGGGCTCAAGTTGAGATTTGGCTGAGATATCGACTTTTTACTAAAATTTCCGAGATATGAGTCTTTTACGAAAAATATACTTTCAACGGATATTGCTATATATATGAAAAGTTAGCAAACATCATGTCTTGAGAATATTTCTACTAAAAGTTCTGAAACTTTGTAGATGAGGTGCTCTAGTTGAAATCTTTATATGGACAATGTTTTACGTCAAAACTCAAAATCTTGATTTTATGGAAGAAATGGAGTCTCATAAGGAAATTTTACTAAAACATCGATATCTCAACCAAATCTCAACTTGAGCCCGAACCAACTTACGGTATATCATCTCCAGTTATACTCTATCTAACCAATATATCCGCGACCCAAAAGCTTTTCGACATCTCAGATGGTTCTTTTGTGAACTTCAAAATTAGGTAAAACGAAGACTGTGCAGTTGTTCACGAGGGGACATATCTAACTATTGAATCACTTTTAGACCAAGACTAGGTGTATCTTGCAGAACTCAGTAAACTATGTCCATTCTGAGAAGGACTCGGATCCATGGCCTGTTTTCGAGAAGATTGAGTATTTGAAGTTTTACAGCTGAATATTCTGATGATATCTCAAGTATATTGTATCACAATGATGTCTAATATTGATAAAATCTTTAACATTTGTAAAGCTAGTAATGCTACGCATTCTCATATAAGAAATTTTCGAAAACACTCTTGTTTTGATGGATATAGACTCAAATTACTTTAACCAATGGAAATCTAAAAAAGCTCAAGCAATTTTTTTTCCGTATTTTTTCATCTTGTTTGCTCAAAGTATTTTGATTCTATCTCTGTTATTTTTCAAAATAAGAATGTTTAGAATTAAAAGTTCTACACATCCGATATTCTCAGAAATATACCATGAACTCGAATTCTTTTTACGGTAGACATTGTTCACTTAGCTCTACAAGATGTGTTCACCCTTGACTCGAAATCGATTCGATAATTGGATACATTCCCTCGTCAGTACAAACTTTCTCAACAACTCCTAAAGAATTTCTGGTAAAATCTGATAAAAATCGATTTCTTAGTCTAAATTATTGGATTAAATCGATCAGGCAAATTGTAAAAAATGATCAAAAATTCGAAAAATTCAATATGTCAGGCGAAAAAATGTTTTTAATCCGCTTAGAATTGGATCATTTTAATTGGTTTTTATTAAAAAAAAGAATCTATTTCAATCAGATTTTATGTTAGAATGAATAATGAACGATAAGCCAGGTTGATGGCTTTTTAAAATTTCATAAGTTTTAAAATTTTCAAAATTTATACAAGTTTATCTATATATAAATAGGAATAAACGCGTGCGTAAGTATGAGTAAATTTGGCTGATAAACTCGAATAGATTATCCAAAAATTAGAAACTTATCTAGTTTATATAATCAAATATCAAAAATTTACCAATTATATATCTGGGAATCACTATCCGAAAATTTGTTTAGTTTATAATGTTCCATCTCTGTTAATACTACACACAAAATTTCACCTTTTTTTTGAATATTTATGGAGAGTTTTTGATGAGAACTCACTAGTGGCTAACTGTTCACTAGAGTCATATAGGAGTTTAAAAATTAGAAATTTAAATGAGCATAAAGATGATGAAGGTGAATTTTGATGAATGCCTTAAATACTTTGTCTACTCAAGTATACTCACCGATTTTTGTCTTTGATCGCTTTCATACATGTCAACTTCATCTTCTGTTTGAAAGTGTGTCGACGTGGCAGGAGTTGAAGTAGCAGAAGGTAATACATTTATAAACTCTTCAAACGCCAGAAGCTGTTCATCAATATAGTCATCTGTTATAAATCTTTGATGAATATTGTCATATTGTTTGGTTTGACGCGCATCAAGTAGTTCTCTTGTAAGTGGAGATTGATATGTACACGAGTCGAATTGAGTTGGTGTTGCGAGATATCTTATTCGATTTATTGCATCACCAAAATTGTTTTCTCTAAACATATTTTGAAATTATACATTTATCTCATTACAGGCGAATAAAAAAATATGTTGTTTATAGCAAGATAAATGTACAGTCCTATCCACTTTGTAGCTCGATCACAAAATAAAATTTATAGAAGTTCCTGATTGTTATTTACTGAAGCTCTTTCATCAGTAGATATCATAGAGTATCGACTATTATACTAGAAATGGAACATATATTCTGTTCCACATACCCTGATATTTTTGCTTTTCTAATAAAGTATACAAGAGAATCTCTTTTTCTCTACACACGAAGTTAGATATCTCACACTTACGAAAATCATTTATAGTTTTCGAAAATGCCAATCTGGGTGTCCTAAAAATAGTACTAAGCACTCTTATGACATATTCGAAAATCTAATTGCTATGTT
Organism: Macrotrachela quadricornifera; assembly: GCA_022393335.1. Classification (NCBI taxonomy): domain Eukaryota; kingdom Metazoa; phylum Rotifera; class Eurotatoria; order Philodinida; family Philodinidae; genus Macrotrachela; species Macrotrachela quadricornifera. The sequence goes on along the minus strand of JAJEKB010020494.1, from coordinate 81,897 downwards.
TGAAAACCAAAAAGGTATCTTACAGAACCTGTACAGCCGAAAAAGTTGATTAGGTATTCAGAGAAGTATCCGAAAATACCATTTCAATTTTCTCCAGTTGTCAAATCGCTTTCGACTTGGAAGTATGGGTATAATGTAAATTCTAATGAAGTATGAATACCCATAAATCTACCAGCACGAATGCTTTTAAGGATGTATCATACATAAGATTTTAGTAGTTGCATTCTAATAAAGACTTTTTTTATTTTGAACCGTTTTATATTATACTTTTTACTATTTTAATAGAAACTTCATCTTCTCACATTAAAGATATTTCATCACAGATCTTCATATACAAGCATAACTTAGCCATATGGTAAGTTATATTAATGTACTGCAAACAGAAGCTTCTTGTATACTATAGACGATAACTGAAGTTTTTCTAGAAAATTTACAGAAAAAGAAATGCAGTTCAACAACAACAGATACCACTATACTCACCGTTCCATTAATACTTGTTTGTTAGTAGTCGTTTCAAAGTCACCATCATCCAAAAAAGAATTGCTAACAGATGATAAGATCATCTGGGGTAATAGCAGGTTTGAAGATGCCATTAACGGTGTCGGTGAAATGGTGGATTCTGTATTATTATTCAGAAAAAGTTCAATCGGAGAAGTATCAATGATCATTTCACCTACAATAAAAATATAACATGTATTTTAATTATCGAGGATAGAATAATTTTTCTCTTCAAAAATCAACCCTTAGATAAATTTCATACATTTTATAAATCAATCAATTATCGAAAAGTTGATTGTCTTATACGTAATTTCGAAAAATATCAGTAAACTTTTTTTGGATTGCAAGCCAACAAGGTATATACTTCAATGATCAATGAATGTAAAAATTTGTCGATCCTAAAAGCGCCTGTCCAATATTGTGATATCACTTTTCTTTTGTTAGTTCTGTCTGAATAGATTATAAATATACGTTGTTCTTCTCATGCGATTTCTTAATCCTCTCCTTAGACAATCTAAAAATTTATGAAAGAGTGAAAATCCTCACATCTCACAAGTCAGTTTTGATTATAAACCATTCTGAATCTTATTGCTTATTAAAGAAATTTAGCTTCCTAAAACCTGAAAACATTGACTTTTTTGAGAAATTTTTCGATACAAAGAAAAGACTGGAGAAAAATAGATGTTGTATTAATATCTACTACAAAAGTTCTAGTTTTTTATCATTTAAAATGAAGAAATTGTAGAAATTACATTTTCGCTATGAATATGTTAACGACTTACAATATAGCCTAAATTTTATATTATTTAATATTTCTGATATAAATTGACTAAAGAGATGAACATTTCTCTACTTTCATGATAGAGATTGAGATGATCTCCTGATGAAAAGAGGAAGATGGAAGATGATGATATCGAATCACCTTCGTTCTTTGTGATCATTTATCTTGTCGATTCCTTTCCTAGAGTGTGTCATAAAAGATATGATAAATCTAATTGTCAGCAAACACATTTAAATTCTCTATGTTAGCTTGATAAAAACTGAAATTTATATGTCAGTATTGATATTTATTGCTTTTTGGTGACTAAGAACAATATGGAAATCCCTATTCAGCAAAAGTTCTATAGTTTACTCTTATGAAACTGAAATGAAGCTTTGTTGTACTAACTTAGAAGAGAAACACGATAGTTATGTTGTCGGGAGATTACAGTTTTGTATGGAATTTATACTTTTTAAAGACAAATCAAATTCATTTTGATGATAGTTTGTAGTTTTCTAACTTTTGATTATACTCAGAAACAACAGAAAAAAATCTCAAAGTATCAAATTTGTACTGGATAATGGGTTTAGTTTTACTATTACAAGTTGTTATCAATGGAATATCATCGGGATGGAATGACAACAGAACGACGATAAAGGCGACTCTACTCTATATGAGATTAAGGCACGCATTAAAAACTGTTACTTCACCGTCAGAACACTTGCTGACGGTTTATCATGGTTGTAACCCATACTCGTGATACTAGAGATCAGTTTAATAGATTTTGAATCATGCTCTGAAGCGAATGGAAAGTTTTAGATTTCTGACAATTCTCATGATAAACGATCTGAATTTGAACTTACAATCTCCGCCTTATTACCAAAACGAAAATAGCGATGGATATCAGAATGAGAAGCCCGCTTTTCGGACATGAAACTCACCGTTTTGGGAGTCGGCTTCACTATGAGCTGAAGTAATTGATTGAGTCTTGTTTACACTATTGTGATCTTAAATATACAAAATATAGAGTGACATCAAAATTAATAAATTGACCGACCTGGTTGAGGCAACAATTCGTTATCGATTGCACGACTAAGATGTGTGGCACAATATTGCTGTAGACGTACACTTTTAAATACACGTATATCGATTGTTGCTGGCACAGAAACGTTATTAAAGTCACATAAACAAGGCGGTGCTCGAGCACTTGCATGACCATCTTGGAGCCAACTGGGCAAAGCAAATTCGATCGTCTCACTCCAGCTTGCACTTTCAGCGAATCCCTGTGCCAGAGCACCAGCCGATAGAACAACAAATTCGTTTGGATATTGGATAAGCCGATAATAGCGAATTTGATACTTGTCGAGTACTGAAGGATCAATAAGCAGATGATTATGCTCGAGGCATGTTAAAGTATTTTGTTGCTTAATCACTTGTTCAAGTTTTTCTCGTTCGCAAGCTGGAATAATGTACCAATGACGACTACCACCTTCATGGTGGTAATCAAGTGAGAAGAGACGTTGTCGAGCAGAAGCCAAAGAGAAAATAGCACCAGACCCGTGTGCTCTCATCAGAGATGGAACGAATTGACGGATGAATTTTCTGCCGCCAAGTTTGAGAAGTGACATATTGGGCACGCGGTGAATATTGAAATGAGTGCTAGGAGCACGTTTAGAGTAAAAACTCTTATTGGGAAAGACGGAAACATTTGATTCTCGTCGCTCATGAGTGGAACACATCAGTGATGACCAAAAAGTATTTTCATCTGTCGGTAAAGATTGATTGCATGCTGAGCCATCGATGCAGGACACCGCATCAACAGAATAGACTGGTTCATTTGTACTGATTCGTATAACTTTTTGTACACTTGAGCATAATAGTGGAGTTGTGTGTCGTTGCTTTAATGAGTGCTTGCAGCCATTCTGTAGCTGGATTTTGATTGCACCAAATTCTTTGAGACGCTGTTCATGCGTAAAAATGAAACGGACAAGGTTCTTAAGATCATCCGCATTTGCTTGTACTGTTGATGTATTCCCCGAAATAGTGGACATTAAAAGGCTTTAAATCTATAATTGAACAACGATTCAAATGGATGCGGTAAAATAACTTTTGTGTATGAAACAACTATAGCATACACATGTGTTCTGTCAATTTAAAAAGAAAAAGTGAATGGATCGGTTAAGGACTATACGCTAAATAATTGTATATTTTTCTCAAAATATTGCGGAACAAACTGTTCCAATGCAACATTAGAAGAATCTTTCATTGCCTGTTAGAAGCTCATTAGTCTGTATTTTGTGATGAGACTCATAAGATCGCTTATGAGGAACAAACGAAAGATGTAAACTGTAGTCATAGAATTTATAAAAATGGTCTTACATTGAAACTCCAGTGCTACAAAAACAATGTTTTGAAAGTAGCCTAACACAATTTTCTGAGATATGAAAGTATCTCATACAAAAATTAGAAAGAATAACTTGAATCACGAGAATAGTGAGGTGGCGTTCGATCCACCATTCAAAATCCTACTCGGAATGAATTTTTTGTATTTTTATTTGAGTTTCGGCTGATAGTTTTGGAAATGAATACTTCAGCATAGAAATTAATAAGGTAAAAATTTCAACCGAAAATGCCCTAGAAAAATACAATCATAAGTATGCAGTATAATAGTCTATCCCTGACGAAAAACACACATTCATTCTATCTACAATTATTAGAAATGAAATAATTACTCGCAATCTATGAAAGCCTAGGTGTTATAGAAACCTACTAAAAAATCCAAAATTTGTACAATTTCTACCGGACCTGAATTTCTCGAATTTCTTGCAGGATACCTATGTGAACAATTGTTTTCATTGTAAATTGTGTGTAAACAGCTTGGAATAGCTTGGAATTTTCTCTTATAATCGCTTTTAAGCAAAAATCCCAAACTATTTTAACCCAACTTTTTTACTGAAATTTTTACATGGAGTAACAAAAAACTGTTTTTATAATTCTGTAAACTTGGGAAAAGTCTATATGTTAGAAAATCTTTTCACAAGTGTTTTTCGTTACCTTTGATTTCATGAATCGTCTAATATCATCAATAACATATTTTATATATATTATAACAAATGTCATGACATTACTTTACCTGTTCACATCTCGTATAGTTGCGACCCTCTCTAAGAAAAAAAATTTCGGGTACCAACAGAAAATTAGAACTTTCGATAATTCTACGTAGAACTAGCTTTTAAAAAGCCTTTTTAAAAGAGGGTCAATCAGACTGGCCAAATTTAGAAATTCTAAATCCGAAATATTAAGTTTTTCTTATTACCTTATGAAAAAAATGCTAAAGTACACAATCCTTCAATTTTTTTAGGTTAAAGAGTAAAATTTCAAAAAGCAGCATTTTTCATATTGTGATGGTATTAATTTTCGACTAAAATATTAAACTAAATCGCTTTTTGGTCCACCTCATAATATTTTTCTTTCAATACCTCAATTTCTTGCGTTTTTTAATGACTTTTATATAGATTATAATATATCAGTACAAAATAAGCCTAATAATGTCAATTTTCAAGATTATTTTAAGTTTTAGAATGATGATAAATGAATTAAAGATGAAAAATCGCTCGCATGCTCTTCAGGATCTTGAAAATGATTATTAGTAGGCTTATTTTACACTGACATATTACAATCAATATAAAAATCATTAAAAAACGCAAGAAATTGAGATATTGAAAGAAAAATATTGTGAAGTAGATGAAAAAACGACTCAGTTTGATATTCTAGTCTAGAGTTATAATTTTAAACAATATTTCGGAAGTTTATTCATACAAACAAAAATATTACACTTATATCTATAATTAGAAAAAAAAATTAGCTGATTCAATTTGATAAATAATGGAATTCTATGAACTTCCTCTGCTCACAAACTTTAAGGGTATACTGTATATCAAGAATAGCTTTTTTTTACAATCAATACTACTTACTCCCAATGATATATATAGAGTGATAGTATTACGAATGCCACATGGTTTTATTTTTTGCTCACATATCTACGCTTCATCGCTTTTTATTCTTTCTTATTTTTATCGCGAGTGTACAGCCTACTGTAAATATCATACTATCGAATGCATACGGTTGGAAAGCTACTAAAAAAAAAGTAATATTGTATCTCAATGAGTAACATTAACCACGCTATCGATGTTAAAATAGACAAAAGAAAATCGCATCAATCTTCCTTTGCTCTATCCAACACTACCTATAGTAAACGACAAAAATATTCACCACAGACGAAAACTATTTAAATAAGAACCGTTTGCGTCGAAAATGATACGAAAGCAAGAACCGAATAATTTTTGATTGTAGACAAATGATGGGGTCCTGCTCCTTATACTGAGATTGAGATATTAAATGAACACAAAGAATTCTTACTGATTGTTTTATCTGGATCTAGAAAATAGATACAATGATCTTCGATCCATTTTTGCAAAGCGCAGTTTGTGGTCTCGCATCAGTAAAATTTCCATTACAAATCGGTGTGACTTCGTTAAGTTATGAACTATATACGACTTGTACACAGATTTAGCTTATTACAACGCTACCAGTTTTTTTATGTGAATCCCGGCCTAGCCTCAACCATTCGGTTTGAAAACTTTACTTTGATTTGTATAAATTTGGACCAATCTATGCTACGATTTTCAGAATTATAGCATATACGGAGGTGAAGATTCATATCATTCTATATTTCTAGATCAATAGCTTGGGAAAACTGTAGAAATACGCAAATTGAGTTGCTTTACTTCAAATATCATACAATTTCGTCAAAAATATTAAGAAAAAATCCTTAGTGTTGAGCTAATGTCTCAGTTTTTACGAGGGGACGGTTTCAAATAATCAATCGCTATTGAGTTCTGACTCTGTACATCAGATAAGTTCCCATCAGGTATGAAAACGCACAAAAGATTAAATCGTTATAAGTCTTTTGCCCAAAATTATAGGCATTTTACTGAAATTTTGTCCGCAGACAGGTCTATTGGCAGGTGAAGTGTGTTGAAAGTTTCAGCTCAAAAGCACGTTTCCTTTTTGAGATATTAAAGATCCAAAAATCAGCCATATCTCATTCGAGATGCTAGTATTTTCTGCTTTTTGGGACTTTAATATCTCGAGAAGGAAACGTGCTTTTAAACTGAAACTTTCAGCACATTCTACCTGTCAATAGACCTGTCCGCGGGCAAAATTTCAGTAAAATACTTATAACTTTGGACAGAAAGCCTAGAGAGAATTAGTCTTTTATGCTTTTTCATACCTTACTGGGGTCTACCTTATGTAGAGAGTCCGAACTCAAAAGCGATTGATCAGTTGGAAACGTTCTCTCATCAGTAAGGAAGTAAGACTTGAGCTTTTGCCTGATATCACGATACAGCAAGCTCTTTCTTTAGTACAAGTTTCAAAACAAAAATTCTTATTTAGATAATCTTCGTCTAGGATGAAAACTTTTGTCGTCTACCGTATGAGATGCATCCATGAAAAAACATGGTAAAAAGGAGAATTTGAGTTTGATTTCATAGGAAGATAAACCATATTACACAATAGAATAATACCAGGTATTACGGTCTAAAGACTAACTTCTCACACGCACCTAAGACATTCATAAAAATCCTAACAAACTGCTTAAAACCGACTAATCATTGTTTTATACTTTTTTCCTCAAAATTTGTTTATTGTTAAAATTAAGAAAATGGGATACTTTGCAGAGTTGATGCACTGTTTTAATTATACTTTACAATCGATTTCAAAGGTAACGAGATTTATACATTTCATCAAAGAACATCGTTCTATTTAAATATATTTTACAATAATGATAACCAATAGTTCAACTAACAAGATATATCGGACGTACACATCTCTGTTTGCTAGCGTGACAAAATATTGACTATTTTCAAAAGATTCACCGTCAAATTCTTTACAAACTTGTATTAGATTTAATTTAGAATAGTAGGACTGAACATTTTTACGAGTTGCATAGTGTAATTATGCACTACATTTTAAACGTATAGATTGCGATCAAGCACTTATAAATAATTCTGAAAGAGCATTTGATATGCACTCAAATCACAAATGAAATTTGTTACAAGTCTATCGATAACTTGGCAAGCTTGTTGAAGAAACGAAAACATATGTGTGGAATATAAGCACAGTTCACATAATTACACTCTGCAAACTGTAAAAATGTTCAGTTCTATTATTTTAAATTAAAGTCTACTCCTAGTCAGATAATATGACCGTAACTTGCTCTACAAATTTACATAAATGTTATCTTTCGACAAGATAATGTTCTGCGGATTTCATCATTTAAAGAGGGCGATGAAATCACAACAAATCGTTTATTTTAGAATTTTTTGACAGATTTTTCGTCAAGTTTTTTTAAAAAGAAAATTCTGCATAATGTAAAAATTTGGAAATTTTATTTTTCAAAGTGTATTAGAATCGCTCAGTAAAAAACTATGAATTATGCCAATTTGACGTTCTTTGCTTTAGCCAATCATGATTTATAAGCATTTAAAATTATGTCATTGGATGATCTTTCATAAAAAAATGACTTTTTTCTTAGTTTTTGACAAAAAATTATCCTTATCAATCTAAATAATTTTCAAATGGATAATAGATAATATAGGTAGATAAAGAATAAAATAAAATAAAAATGTCTTTTTCTTTTCTATTTTTTTTATATTTCTTTGCCATGGAAGGATTATTATGAATATAAAATTAAAAAAATATTATTTAAATTATAGTATTGTGATATAATACTAATTTACTCAATTATATAAATCAATTGAACAATAATATTAGAAAATACAAAAGAAAACAAATATTTTACTCAAATATTTATTCAATTCTTTCCTTTCTTATAACATCTGATTTGATGATGATCTTTGGATATACATATAAATAAAATTAAAATTAAAAATACTGGAAATTAATATAACATCATATATGAACAAAATCAAGTAGAATAGGACATTTACCTCCTTCATTCAACCATTATTCTAAACGAGATCTTATTTTCTGAATAAATTCTTTTTTGTTTAGGCTTATGTAAAAGTGTCTGCTCTTTCACATGAGTATTAATTAATAAATAATTAGTGAATATATCTCCAACGGTCTCACGGAAAAATTCTTAAACAAATACCGCGGTGAAACGTAGTTTTTTCATAGTGACTGCGGTTATATCATTGAAGACCATGGTGTCCAAAATAAACCGCAATTGACCGCAGTACATTGCATCGCAATATAGACGTACCGCGGTATCCTCGAAAGGAATTGCAACATGATGACCGTTGAAAATCGCGGTTTTAAGAAAGCTCAATGAGATGTCAATTAGTTGCAGTACTCGAGAAGCGCCATCTTTCACAGTTTTATATTTTACGAACTTCCCATTATCAACCACGATCTCCACATTTTCTCGAAAGATATTCCCTCGACTGAAAGGAGGGTCATATGAAAAAAAATAGTTTATGTGTGTGTGTGTATTTGTGTCAGGGTGAAAAGAACATCAAGGTGAAAAGAACATTGTTTTTCGGGGTCGCGGAATCGAATGTGTTATCAGTTTTTGGAATTTTTCGAATAATTGTTTTTGCTAAAAAAAGGCTTTTCTTTTTAAGAAAAAAAATGAATTTTTATAAAGTTTGACCAAAAGTAATCGAGGTTGGAGAATCGAATGGCACTATCAGTTTTGGGAGTTTTCGAAATAAATTTTTTCTTTCGGCCGACGTGAGGTTATATGAAAAATACTAATGGGATTTCGTGAATATGTTGACTTGTGCCAGGTCATAGCGCGCAGGTTATATAAGCGCAAGATTACAAAACTGTTTTTCGCAATCTGAAGAAGGATTCAGTTAAAATTTTTTGATGCCGCAACTCTGAACCAAGTTTTTTCGGTGGACTCGTGTTTGATATAATCGGATATTTTCTGGCTCGCTTTCTTCAGCAGTTAAAGTTTTTGAAGTAAGAAGTGAATCTATGAAAAATTGTTGGTGTTGTGCTTTCAACTAATAAAAGTGTTGAAGCTGAAAAAGCCACTTAATCATACATTTTCAATGTTAGGTTTAGGACATTTGAGATTTTCTTATGCGGAAAATGCAATGAATCAGAATTGTGCGAACTTGCGCTGCTTTGTAATTACACTCTTTCAGGTTTGAATTTCAACTAATGATGAATTTTCGATGTCGAGTTCTTGACTAATTACATTAGTTTCAGGCTGAATGTTTAAGTACTGAGAAATCTTTTAATGGATTATGCAAATAACATTGTGCAGCTCGGGTGTCTAGACTGATCGTACAGAAAAATTGGAGAACCGCAAGGATAAATGAGATAGATCGAATAGAGAAAGGTACAAAGAAGGAAGAAGTAGAGGTGCACAGAGGAACGGCTAGTCGTTCATTTTTATTTTTAATTAAAATTAAGTGTGTTCGAGACTAATTAGGGATTGTTCAAGTAGAATTAAATTTACCAGGAAACACCCCTAACTGTCTCCTCACTTTTGAATCGAGTATATGCCAAAGTGATAGACTTCAGTGAGGTATTAAATGCCTTCAAAGGATTTGATTTTCAAGACCTTTCATTAGTGTTGTTAGTTTGGCTGTACTACGGTAGTAATATATATGATATCTTTGTAAAATCTTTCAACCGAATGCAAGTTTATATCAATATTAAAGTAGTTAATACTGATTAAGATCCTAAATGAGAAGACAAATCAATACTCCTTATCAGAGATACAAACTTGCTTGACATGTGGGTTCATTATAAAAAACAGTATATAGTGTTCCTCAAGGATGCAAGCATTTCCTTGACTGAAGGGAGGATCATATGAAAAAAAACTAAATAGAAGTTGTGTGTCTGATTGTTTATGCTAAGATCAAAAGATCATCAAGGTTAAAATAAGTTTGTACTCTTACATGTATACTTGCACGCGTTGTTTTCATTATCCAGTCGTGAGCTTATGAAGTGTTTTGCTCTGGTGCTTTTGTATTTGACAGTGGAAGCGACTAGTCATGAGTGGCGCTGACGAACCACTAGTCGCTCGTTTGTGAAGTTCAACAGGGATTCTTTCAGAGCTGGCCTGTAGAAAATCTACCAGGTATTTCGAAAAAATTTCATTGAGATTCTGATATTCAAAAATTTCAGTATAATGCAACTATTTTAGAAAGACGACGACATATTAAAAGGATAGTGGATAGCTACCAACGAAACTTGAACTCCGATATGCTAAACGAGAAGTATATTATTTTCCTACGAATCAGAGAATTTTCTCTTGAAAGCTAAATGTCAATCTGATAGAGGAGTATACAAATAACTTTTTAGTACAGTTCTTAACCCTTTCGTTACGCGCCCCGTATATAAACGTGTTGCACTTTTTCTTAGAATGCTTCCATGACATTCATGATTTTTTCCATTTTTGTAGAGTTCTGTATGAATACGACTTTTTACTTGCCATCTTGTCCGATGTTTTTTTTCGTATACTTGTTCTGGTTAACCTTAAAGAAGTCATACTTAGCAGCGTAACTACAATTTGTCCAATCAAGCTGAGCTTTGTTGGAGCAAAATGCCTTCATTCATAAAAAAAAACTAAGAATTTACTTCTTAAACAAAGCGCGTCATTCTTGAGATGTCTGCTAGGATACTACTGCATCGGCGATGTCAATATTTGTACGCTAATATTATCTTGCTCTATTCTAGTTGTAAACTAAGCAACCACAGGTTGGAGTAGGGTAAGACTGTCATGTTAGGTTTCAATATTTAGGCCGGTCCTATAACTAGTCTCGGATTATCGGAATCAACGAGTCATTACATAGTACTACCATGCACGTACATATATCCTACTCTTTCAAGATTTGACAAAAACTAAATATTTCTTGAGAGTAGAAAAAATCCCGTAACCAAAGGGTTAATCTAATATTATATGTCATAAAAAAGGCAGACATATAGATATATTTTATAGTATTAGTCAGACTTCGGTTAGACGACTATTTATAATAATATTCACGAGGTGGTAGAAAGTCAGATGTTGTATTAATACAAGTCTCTCTTTTCGTTTGATAAAATTCATATATATCTATCAAATATCACTCATATATGTTTCGAAGTATAGATTTACATATATACTGAATTGTGATAGTATTTCAAATATAGTTAGACTTTTCATAATGGCACAATACCGCGGTTCATCGACTGTAGATTCTCGGAAATCTGTATTTTACTCTAGTTACTGTTTATTAAAATAGATTGTGTATTCATACGCTAACGATCATTAGTATAAACGATAAATAAGAGTTTTCAATTCACATAGTTTATTATAAACATGAACATTCGAGAAAGTTTGATAAAATTATAAAGATAGTATGAATTAATAGGAATTCTAAGATTCTTATAAATCTACTAGTAAATGAAACATATTAGTATGAACATCACCAGATGGTTTAATGGAATTAGTGGACTCCAATCATAGGATAGGAAGTTCGAATCTAACCAATCGAAAATAAATAAAAAATAGATAGTAGTGTTTAATGAGTTGACCGAGGTGTTAAATAACCGTGTTAAGATGGTAGATGGGTTGCGAATATAGAAAGTCAAGGATAATCAGATAGATGACACAAATAATAAACCATCAAGATGATGAATTATTTTTCTTTCAAACCGTTACTAACCGCGGTTTGAAGATACCATGGTTTCGGGGGTGTGAAAAAATCTAATAAAAGGTCTGACTTTTGCGGTGCTATTCAACCGCTAAGATGAACGTTTTTCTATACCGTGATAAACGGCGGTCTTGGCCGAAAAATTTTTCCGTAGATACTAGAAAAAACCTAAAAACTTTAGGATAGACTATACATCCCGAGCTGTATCTATGGTAAAATTTTCAGCGAGATTGGATTCAAAAAATTGAAGAATATAAATGAAAAATGTTGTCTTATAATAATCTATGAATTATGATTAATAATTTTTACCATCTGATATCGATTTTAAATTTTCCGTTTGATTATGCCAGTACCTTCTCGGATATGCATTCGTACCTTGTCACGTCGCTAACGTCAAGTAAACCCAATTTATTTACAAATCTAAATATATTCAGAAAAGACGTTGGTAATATATATTGTGACTACAAGAATCGTCTGTAACATGTACTGTTTAGTTTTCGAAAATCATGTTTGGGTTCGCAGTTTTTTCATACTGAAATGCTTGAAATGGAGACTGATGTCCTTTTTTGATTCACGTCGCTAACACTAGTTTTTTAATCTTAACTCTGACGAATAAGGGTGCGTGAGGCTATTTTTTTTTCAGAGTGTCTGGAGCAACTTTATATACGTACAGCATATAAAAAATCAGCTCTAAATAAATTCATTGTCTAGAGATATATGTAGTTTAATTTTACGAAGTCATATCACTAACAAATGACTTCACCCATATATGATTATGTGTATAAAACATTTATTTAATATAAAAGTTCTGATCTGATGTCATTAGAAAATAACAATCGACAATTAACTTGTATAGAATTTATTTAAAACAAAAACAAAATTATTAATATGGTCAGATTAGATGGAATACGGTCAATTGTCTTTAAGGAAATTTTGACTGGAAGAAGCCAGGAGTTTTTTGTTGCTGAATGTAAGAGAGCGGTGGTTGTTGCTGTTGTTGGACGTAAGATAATGGCTGTTGCTGTTGCTGAACGTAAAAAGACGGTAGTTGTTGCTGAATGTAAGGAGGCGGTAGTTGTTGCTGAACATAAGGAGGCGGTATTTGCTGCTGAATATATATGGGTGGGAGCTGACTTTGCTGAAAGTGGACTGCCTGTTGCTGTTGTTGACAGTTGAGATACTGTGCGGAGCTAGCATTGGTTATCGGTGCGTATGTGCCTCGTTCGGATGAATGCTGCATGTAAGCATTTTGATGTGATGAACGATAGTCACGTTCTGATGGATAGCGATATTCAAGATCTTTTATTAATAATTGACAAAATGGATCTTGAGCAGATACACTAGCTTTGATCTTTTCAACTTGAGCTTTAAGAATGGCAAGTGATCGTTGATAATCATTCTCATCCATTGCTCGTTTGATTTCACGAGCAGCTTCTATTCGATTCCGTTGAATATCGAGTGTGTAATTAACTTGAAGTAAATCAGCAGATGGTTGGTCCATTCGAATTAATTGAAAGGAAACAGGTTTGGTAGTTATTGTTTGACTACTATTTGGTTCTACATAGGTAACTATTACTTGACCTAACAAATAATAATGTATGGATTCAATCGTTCAATAATAAGAATTTATGCTTACCAATGGTAGATTGATCACAGAATGTTTGTTCATTTTGTGATATGACTTGTTGATTATCCATTTCGATCTGTTGGTTGTTGTTCACCTTGGGTATATGTAATTGAAAAACAAGATTTCGTTTTTCGTCGGTATTTAGATCATTCAATTTGAATGTAATTTTATTTGAAGGTAATTTTTTAGGTTCATGTTCATATTTTGAATGAACATGAGTAATTCTATATTCTTCATTGAATTCAATATTGACGCGAAGTTGTTGTGCAATGCAACTGAACAAACCACCTAGTGTCATGGCAAAAGCAGGACCAACTGCTTGTACTTGATCCTATTTAGAAAAGAATTATCTTTACGGACTTAAATTATGATAAAACTTACTATATAAGTGAAGGTACCTCCATTGCCTTTCTCAGCCAGTTGTACAAGTACTGATGCCGTATGATCCGGCCCATAGCCAAAAGTATGACAAAGAACACCTTCGGGTAATTTTCCCATCAATTGTGAATAATCATGTTGTAGATTATCTTGACCATCGGTAAGTAAAAGCAAAGCACCTAGTGGATTTTTTGTTCGACGATTAGTGAATAGATTGATACCCATGTCTAATCCACATCCTATATATGTACCACCTCCCTCCGGTATATCAAAATTAATTGTTCTTGTTAAGATTTGTTGACTAAAATATACTTAAATGATGATCTATTTGTGTGAAAGAATTGACTTACTTTTGTTGATTCATTCGTTTAAGTCCATGTGAACGATCATAAGCTTGTGTATCAAATGAAATAATAGCTAATCGATCAAGATCATTCAATTGTTTGACAATATAAACTAATGTTTGCTTTAATAGTCTCATTTTTTCGCCGGACATTGATCCACTTTGATCAACGACACAAACAAGATCGATGGGAGCACGAGATGGTGCTATTGATTTATTTTCGGATGGCAAAATATCAGAAGATGCTTGAAGAGTGACAAGACCGTAAATATTTGATTCTTCATGCGATATTTGAGCGCCATATTCCAATGTTGTTGAAACGGTGATCAATGAAAGATTGCTAACTGTGTTTACTGAAGCAAGACGATTAGAAAGAGCATGTACAGCAGCTTCGTCAACTGGATCTTCGACAGAAGGAATGTTCTATAAAATATCATTACAACTAGATTATTAATGTACTTTTGAAATAGATTTCTATGTAGAAATGACTTACATAAGTCGGAGGTATCGGATTGGGAGATGGGATAAAAATAGGTATTGTTGGTAGTGGTGGTAGTGGTATTGGTGATTGTATACGACTTGCTAATAGTTGAATAACTGATGCATCAATTGGAGCTCGACACAAAGGACATTCTTTGTTCTGTGCTTGAACAGTTGATGCCAGACAATCGAAATGATATTTGTGATTACAAGACAATGTCAACAACGGCGAGCCAGGTACAAGAGCATTGAGACAAATCGAACAATCATCCATTGTATTTGATGATGTCGGCATTGTAGGAGTTGGTAGCATAATTCTGTTTTTTTTTGTGCTATTGATATGCGTGAGTAAAAGAATGAAATATCATAACGAAACAACACATCGTTTTATACTTCTTTCAAATGGTGACAGTAATTGCATAATATCTGTAGTATCATCATATAACGTGGCGAAATGACTCAATAAGTGGAGAATAAAAATATCATACGTGGCATTAATGATGATTTCAATCGAATTGAAATAGATGGATTTAATAGAACAATAACAAAAAAGTTTACTGTATACAACTGCTCAGAAATGTTGAATCTGCCGGTGTGTGTAAATGAATATTTCAAGAATTTTCGATTCTCCATTTCAGAAGGAAATGTTCTTCGCTGTATGTTCGCTTTTGAGTTGAGATTGAGTACAACTTCTAGATCTTAGTGAACTGTGCTTACTCTGAAAAAAGTTTGTATCCATGGTACGTTCTTGAAGGGATACCGAATTTTTAGTGAATTTCTTCTGTAATATCCAAGTTTTGCAGCCCACTTATATTTTTCAGTTTTAATTTAAAATTTTCTTGATATAAAGACCTTAGCTATAGTTCGTTTAGAAAGTCCGGACATGTAACTATTTTTTGAATATCTCGCGAACGATACGAGACACTTCTATTGGATAAAACGTTCAACGAATTCTCTCATATCTACTTTTTAGCGAATTTCTAAAAGGTTGACTGATACCTCCAAAATTTTACATAAGGACCTACTGATTTTTTTATGTCAGTATATAGTCTGGAGCATCTTCTATAAAATAGAACTCAAGTGAATCTTTTATCTTTTATAGTCTGTGTGAGAGAAGCATCGTTACTGAAACTTTCTATTTCACAAATATAACCACCATGATATATCTAAGTAAATTAATATATACTTAGGTCTGATTAAAAGTTCTGTTACCATTAAATAAAAATATAATGATGCAAAGACATTTTGAATTTTATTTTACCAAATGTTGTGGATAGTTGCCATGATTATTTATGTCAGGCTGAATTTTTTCGACATAATTTATTAAAAATTTTTTTTAACCTTTTTTTCGAAAAAAATTTTAGGTATCTTGAATGTTACATAAGCTAATCATATTTTATTTATTTAATCAATTAAATTTCGTTCAATAGGATTACTTAATTAAATATTAAGTAGTATTAAAAATGGAGAATATGACTGCTGTGACATTATATTGATGTCTTCTTCAGTCAAATAATTAATAACATCATATGAGTATGAAGTCATTGATCATTTTCAAGCAATTTTGTACATTTTGAATCTGATGTCTATATCTGTTTCCATATTTGATTAACAAAAGTGTTCAGATAATTTTCAATATAATACTGGTGATCTACAGTCATGACTATTGGATTTAATGAATATACAAAACAAAGTTTTGCTTCATATCTGTCCCCATGAACACCAATCTCTGACAATTCATCTTCAATAAGGCACTTAGCATCAGATGACTTCTGATTAGTCTATCTAAAGTAAAACTAACTATATCCCATTAATACTAATGCTAAAATGCAATTGGAATGATTGAACGAAATTCCACTAAATTTTTGAAACAAATGAAATATGATTAGCTCATGTAGCATCCAAGGTACCTAAAATTGTTTTCGAAAAAAAGGTTTAAAAAAACTTTT
>JAJEKB010020494.1:48598-64783 GCA_022393335.1 Macrotrachela quadricornifera | reverse complement strand
CAAGGTACCTAAAATTGTTTTCGAAAAAAAGGTTTAAAAAAACTTTTCATTAAATTATATCGAAAGGATTCAACCTGATGTAAGTAATCATGGCAACTATCCACAGCATTTGATAAAATAAAATTCAAAATGTCTTTGCATCATTCTATTTTTATTTAATGATGACAGAAATTTTGGTCAGACCTAAGTACCAGTTCGTCATTTTATACTCAGTAAGTAAAAACTAAGAAACTCGTAATTTATTTCACTAAATTTCTCTCTCCATTACGATTTTTCTTTAGAACCTATTGAAATATACTAGACTGAACTGAAGTAATTTGTTCCAGATCAAAATACAACATTTAAATTAAAAGATATTAAAAAGTTAATTTAGAGTTGGCTTAACAATGATGACTCAACATTCATATCGAATTGCATCGATCACGTACATGCATATAAAGAAAATTTTAAAAAAGCTGATCAGTCCATAAAAGAAATCGAGAGCGAACTAAATAATGATGATAATATTGATAATGTCCCTGACTAGATTGAAGATCAAGATCATTAGCTTCTGATAATAAAGAAATTGTTAGACATATCATAGTAGTCACATTTGTGAAGTAGAAAGTTTCAGCAACAATATTCCTTTCACACAAATTAAAAAAGTAAAAGGTTTACTTGAGTTCTATTTTATAAAGAGAATGTTCCAGACTAGATACTGACATAAAAAATCATTAGATCCTTGTGTAAAATTTTGTAGGTATCAGTCAACCTTTTAGAAATTTACTAAAAAGTAGATACGAGAGAATTCGTTGAGCGTTTTATCTGATAGGAAAAACATGTGATACCGTCGCGGCCATCTATTGATGCAAGCTGCAGGTCTCTGTTTTGTATCATTCATGCGTGAATAAAATAGTCTACTTCCGAAATTACGTTTCAAATCTACATTAGTAATCGAACTTGTTCAACTTCTATTCGACAAAGTTCAATCATTGTACAAGAACAATGCAGATTATCTCTCGTTAGTTCCTAGTGATCGTTCAGTATTACTTGCTAATACATTTAAACTTACGAATAATATGTGTACAAATTTCATCGGTTGTCTTATTCGATTAATGGATTGTTCCGCTTATTATGATACTCTAAAGCTGATGATTACTCATCCAGATATCATACCGATTGCTAAACACATAGCAACTCGATTTGATTTTAATACAAGTATGATGAAATTATTTCTCGTCATTATTTCCTTCGCAACCATGAAATACACAATATATTTCAGCAGTCCTCCAATTAATTTCTTTGATATAAAATTAATCTTAGAAATAACATGGTGATATTTACTGTACAGATACAATCTTGTACAAGCTGTTTGTCTGTTATCTGATCTGATAAAAGGCTTGTTTATTGTAAACAAGGCTGTTGTTAAAACAGAAGAAGTTCAATGACTCACACATGCAGTCGATTCTATTATTCAAACGACTGAACATATTACTGTGGATGGTTAAATGTTTTCATTGTTCTTTCCTGGCAATATTTGATTTATAAACATCATCCAGTCACAAGTAGAAGAAGAAACATTATCACCGAAAAACTGTTCTAAATCTTCAATATCATTCATAATTCATCTGTTTCTGATTTGTTGTGCTCTTCTTATTTCTTTTAATGAGCAGTGAAGATACTATCAAACAATTGCAATTTGTTTTATCTTCATTTCATTTGATCAAATTGCAGAAATCTAAAGACAAAAAGGTCTTTTTTCTTCTAAATATATTTGTCTTTTTCTCAAATTCTTCATAACGAAAATAATGTTTTGTTTCATTAGTCCTTAACGAACTATTTTTTTATAATTACGCTCAAATTACTAGGAATAGAATATGAATCTAAATGTATTCAAAAACATGTTTTCGGTATCCTATGGAAACAATCACAGAAAACCTTAGTAATACGAAGTTGCTGACATAAATATAAAACCATAGATGATATTTTAATAGGTGACCACAGCAGTCTTTTTGTCTGTCACGATCTCCATCAAAATAGATATTATCATTCGCTTCAAATTATATATCAAGACGTATATCATACTTAATCATAGAACAGCCGAGAAGCTTGTTCCCTAAATTATTCGAATGCATATGTATTGAGAACATTGTGGAATCAAATGTATATGTGAACATTACCTCTGACGTCAGTTACCTTGAGACAATCGAGAACATTTAATTCATGACGTTGTTGATCAGTAACTGATATCTATGATGAATAATATAAAAATATTTGTTTTTTTCTTCACATACACAATATTGACAATGTAGGCAGGTGATTTTAAAATAAAAATAGAATCTAAAGTCAATATTATTTGAAGATTTGTGTATGCTTATGATTCCATTGTTTCCATCTGTATTCTTACCTTGATAAAGTATATAAAAGTGGATAGGCAAAATTGACAGATTCATTTCATTAATACTCCAAGGAGCAAGAAAAACATTTGTCTGATTTTGCTTTTATCTTCATTGAATTCAATAGCTGATAAAACAATGCCATCAGATCTTTGCGCTCCAAAGACTCGAATCTTCGAGCTCGTCAGCAAGTTTACTATAAATCTCGTTATCGTTGGTCTACTTGCCGCTATATTCATTATTCTGATCGTTCGTTTACCGACAATCAATCCGACTTCCACCCAATCACAGGTTTGCCATATAATAAACATTGACCATGAGCTTTTCTATTGTAATATCCATGCACATCATCCTTTTCATCTAGAAAGCTATGGAAATGCTTGTTCAATCGAATGAACGCATTGCTCAACTTCAACGGGAACATGAACAACAACTTGAAGTTGAACAACAGTCAATGCAACGAAATTTTACAATGGATTTAACGAAGCGAGCAGAACAATTTAGTCAAGGACAAAAAAGAGAAGATCTTAAATGGAATTTATTGAATGCTGAAACCAATCGAAATCTCACTGAAAAATATCATCAACAAGAATTGGAATTTCGTAAGGTTGTAGAACTCGAGGCACAACGACGTCTAGCTGACGAAAGACAACAACATGAATGGCGTATGGAAGAGTATCGCTCTCATCTCATCGACGAACATCATCGACAGGATCAAGCTCGTCAAGATGAACATGATCTTGATGAATTTCTCGATCGATACAATTTGAGTAGCACACCTATACCACTTCTTCAACGCAAAGTGTTGAGTTTACTTCGTCGATTTGGCACTTCACATAAGGCTCTTCTCGTTCAACGTCTTCACCAAGCACATCTACTTCAAATTACCAATGAGAATCCTACAGAGTATCTTATTTTAAGCGAAGCAGATTTAAGTGGTATTCAATTGGGCGACAAAGATGGAAGTAAGTTGAGGAGAATAACTTTTAGTACTAAAAATGATTTCATCATATGGAAGATGAAAGTTCGACTTTTCTTTGTAAATCTTGATTAGCTCATGATCCACTATTCAAAAGACATCTATCTAGATACTGATGAAAACGAAATTGAAATAGTGTATTCTGGACGTGCTTCGAATGGAGAATAGTACAAAGTCATCTGAAATAGAACACTTCTTTGTTGTTTCTGTTTTAGACGATTGTCCCGTTAGATCTTTCGATGAAATCTATCTTCATGGCACCAAACTAAGCAATGCTCTATTCGATTGTCTCTCACTTCGCAATACGACTTTCTCAACCGCCGATCTAACTAACACTTCTTTCACGCGTTCGGATCTTCGTAATAGTAATTTCTTTCGAGCTAAGTTGAATCATACGAATTTCCAAGAGGCTATAATCGATGGAGGCTTATTCTACAAATCGTCGTATGTTGGTAGCAATTTTCGACGAACATCACTTGTAAATGCAAACTTCATGGACACAACAGGCAATTGTAGTAATTTCAGCGAAACTAATATCAATCAGACACTTTTCATTCGTGCTGTCTTGAACAAAGCTAATTTTGAACGTGCTCATCTAATTAAAGTCACGTTCGATAGAGCTTACCTGGCAAATGCGAACTTTTCTCGAGTGAGGGGTGCACAAAATCATTTTTGGTACACCAACTTAACGAATACTATTTTTCGAGGAGCGTTTCTTATCGCTACTGCTTTTCTCGATGCCCGAGGAAATCGAACCGACTTTTCTGAAGCTATTCTCACTGGAAGCAGTTTTCGTTATATTCAATTGAAAGAAGCTCTTTTAGACAATATCAGTATGAACAATGCCATTATTGATTATGCTCGACTCATTCAGAGTAACTTTCGTAATGCTTCTCTCATCGAGACGAATTTTTTTCTTACTCATCTCAATGGTTCTAACTTTTCGAATGCAATCCTGGACAGAAGTGATCTTCGTCATACTTATCTATATAATACTACCTTCGAAGATGCCAGTATGATTGCAGTCAATTTAGGTTTTGCTCAGTTGTATCAGACGAACTTTCGTCGTGCATTACTAATTGAAGCTGACTTTCTTGACTGCGAACTGTATGACGTCGATTTTTCTGAAAGTAATCTCAATCAGTCGAAAAATCTGATACAAGATAAACTTGATCAAACTTTTTCTATATCGAAAGCGATCTTACCAGATGGATCGATAGGCAAGAATAAGAATCTCATTCGAAATGGGTATCCAACATGTAATGAATCGACGATGAACATCATCAACTGGACAGTGTCTAGTCAGAGAGCAGTAATCCTCATTCAACAAAAGAACAATACTAACTGTGGCTTCCAAGCAATGACATCGACGACTCCTACCATGATTCAATTGATTGACGTCAGTCGATATATAAAGCGAATGATAGATGCTGGTTCGACCTTCGTCCAAGTGGAAGCTGATATTATCACGGGCAATATCAATACGAGTATTCGTTTCTTCAATTCAAACAACATACTTGTCGATGAAGGTATCGTGATTATATATTGCCTCTTGTAATGGTGTTATTTTTGTGTAAGATTTTCGCTCTATCACAAACTCAGTTGAGTCATATTTCTAGACACGTTTGCTCATCGCAATCAATCTTTATGAGATGTTGAGTATTTTATAGTATTGTTTCAAGAGTACACATATATGTCTGAAAGCAAAATGTGAGATATTTTGAAAACAGACTCACTTTAAAATGGTTTATCAAGATTATCGATTGAATAACCACATTTAGTATCGAATACCATAGTTTATTTGGTAAACTTTGATCTTGGCAAAGGCGTAAGAAAATCGAAATGTCAATGGTAATGAAGATTCTGCAGGAAAAAGTTTTGTAGGTTTAACGTGAAGTATCATTTCATTTACAAACGCTACCTACTTTCTATTAAATGATTTACATGAATTTGTCAAAGGTTTTCTTGCTTGATTTTAGCAATCAATCTTTTCAAGAATGAGATAAATTCATCAGCTATCAATCATTTCGTGGCTCGGCATCAAATCATCGATTCGACAACTGTTCGTGTGGAACTACATATCACCTTTTTACAAATCAATACTACGATCAATAATATTCATCTTTCTGTAGAAGTATAAGTTACTTGCGACAGAGTTGTAACCGGTCCAGAATTTTCAAACCGATCCGGTACGGTGCAGCCGGTTGAAAAAATGTTTTAGATCGGTACAAACTCACTAATATATTAGGTCATTTATTGTGGTTAAACTGGAAATATGGCAAAAAATATCGATTTTTGTACTTTTTTTCTCACGTTTTTATTAGCCTTGCATAATAAATATATCGTGACAAAGTGGTTCAGTATCTGTAGAGTTATTAAATGATGAATATAGATGTTTTGTCTCTCGAAAAGAAGAGTAGTTCTACCCAACATGTGATTCTTTAAGTCCAAATCCTGAATTTTTTCACTTATGTTTATAGAAGAAGCTGGTTACACGATATTTCCGCACGTAACGTATAAACGACACTTCCGCGGCGCCCTCACCCTCACTTGACGTGTGCGCGGAAGTGTCGCGCGCGGAAATGTCGTGTCACCCTTGATCATTTTGTGAATGACTTTTTATAGGAGCAAGATAGAAATGAAAACGCATCGAATCATATATAGAAAGTTTTTTCAAACTAATTTTTTAAAGATTTTAATCGAATGTTTTTAACGAATTCTTTTTTTTTCTTCTACAGTAAAAAAAGGGATTTTTCTATAAAAACCCCGCAAAAACTTAAATTTTTCGATTATTTTGTTGGAAAAATGAGATGATAAATTGTGTCTCTGATGGTTTCAATATTTTATTAGTATTAATTAGGAATGGAATCATGACATGGCTTTGTAGTTTTGCGTTTGACGGTTCTCGCGTACTTCAGAAAATCAATAAATGAATACCGTGACCATGGCAGACATGCCTTTTTTCTTGAAGTTTCAAGTAAAGTTTAATTTCGATGCGTTATTCTAATTTAACATGCCTTCATTTCAAATAAAGAGATGACTCTCTAAGTGCAATGCTTACAATGTTCTATGAAGATATTAATATTATGAATTTTTCGTGGCTAAAATTTATTATGATGAAGAAGTTTTCTATAACGTTTAGGTAGTCAATCATATTTTTTGGTTATTGTTAAAATGAGAGAGAATTCTTTCTGATTGGAGTAATAGTCATTTAAGAAATGACGTACTCTGTGAAATATGATGATATACACCTATCATTTTTAATAACTATCAATAGTTACAAGAAATAGTTAACAGATAATTGTATAAACAAATTATTGCAATCGCGTTCCTTATAAAAGTCTAACTAACATATAGTGAGTTATACATTATTCTGACAGATAGCAATGAATGAGCTTATAGTAATACAAGAGTCATTAAGTAAATAAATAACATACGTAGCACAGATACTTCAGCAGTCTCACATACCAGAAGATATTTAAATGAAAAACACGATGTAATCAATACTACCGAATTTGTGGATGCATGTTGCTCAGACGAAGGAATTCTTGGCGTAAAACTGTCTGAATGTTGATTGATTTTAGAATCGAGTTCTCCCGTTCAGTTTAAACTTCTTAATATTACTAACTATAACAATTTCAAGTTTCAAAAAAAAAACGGTATATTAACTCACCGTATTTGCAGTGTAGGCCCTAGCAGGTTTTTTTTCTTTTAAAGAGGTCACATTTGGCAAAAAAGATACCAAATTAGATTGTGAGTTGCAGTCTGGCTCTATACATGATTGGTCAATAAAAACAATTAATATGGTTAAGTCAAAGAGAGTGAATCTATTCTAAATCTTCAACTATTTTATTTGTATGCAATGAAGAAGGATGTATAAAGACATTTTTTAGATATAATAATCTAGTTGCTCATCTTGCTACAAGTAATCATGTTTCCGAACTTGAAAGGCTACTCTTGAAAGATGTAGCCATGCAATTATATCAATCCAAATTGGAACGAGTTGGTGATCAAGAAATAGTTTCTCTGACTCGAGCACTCTAACGTTGAATATAGTTTAAAATCACAAGGAAAATATGAATGAAATTTGAAGGAAGGGTGGGTACTGTCTAAAGAAAGAAAAAAAAATGTGCGATTGACTGAAAAACAAACTCAATTTTTTGTTGAAGAAATTCGATGAAGGTATTCGAACATAAAGTCGTTGTAAACTGGAAGTGCTCGCTACAAAAATGCATGAATTAAAAGTTTGAAAGTGAATGAAAATAGTATAATCGATGAGGAAGAATATTTCAACGATCATCTAGCGTTAGAAGAGTTCTTAGATCGAGAAGCTTTACGTCAAAAATGTGAGAAAGTATTTGATGAGGATGAGCAAGCCGAAAATACATCGCAGATAATCAGAGGCATTAATCATCATCCCTCACGGTTAAATGTATTAGATGGAGAGTGTTTTTCCTTCAAAAAAGGTAAACAGTAGTACACCACAGACGACGTATATTGTAATGATCTCTTAGAAAGAGTGATTAGTAATTATGGTAAGCATTTGATGAGTCCGCCTTTACACCAGGGTCGACTCATCACACCATCGATTCTGGTTACTTTTTTCAAGAGCACTACCACACATACCTCACAATGATGTATTTTGATATAGTAACATTTTTCCAGTCTTAGTTCTATATTTGAACGTACCTTTCTTGTTAACAGATCAAAAAGCGACCAACAGTCCTTCAATACAACATTTTTTATTTAGATTATATCTTTGTGATTTGAATAGCGACATTTTTCGAAAAAAAGCAAGAAAACTGTTTTTTAGGTATAATTTAGCCAGAAAATCACTTCAAAAAACTTTAGAAAGTACATGATTCGATGCATTTCCAACAGAAAAATGATAGTTTAATATGATAAAATGAAATTCTTTCCTAAATAAAAAAAATGAAAATTCATCACCACTAAATTTGTTTCGAAATTTTTGAACTGTTATTGCCTTCCACTGGAAACGTTGAGAGTTAGTTCAATTTGCACAGAATTGAATGCTCTACAAGGATTAGTAGTCAAATTTCTTGTTACTTTAAAAGCAGCCATAGAAAAAAAGAAATACTCATGTTATGGCGTATCAGATCGATTCTCGATATACTCGGAGAACGTCTCTTAATCCTTATTAAATACTTTTTTTTCATTGATTGTTGAATATAACCCTCTGAACGAATTTGAATAATTACGGGCCATAAATATAGGCGTAATAACTCGGCATCAACTGATAATTCATTAGTCAGCATTTCTTGTGATATTTTTCTGATTTTTTACAGAACAATGATTGTGTCAAGATTGTTCTCACATTTTGCTGTTTCTTTCCTTTATTTATGATATCAATAAGTATGTTATACTAAAGCTTCAAAAAGTAATCCCGTCCTGAAGGCTAAAGTCGACTCCAATTCAATAACTAATCCTAGAAGTTCCAGTGAAAATAGACAATCTCTGCTAAAAGTATTGAACGCGAAAAATTTCATTTTTTTATAGAAGGATGAGAAAAATAAATCTGTTAACCTGTCCAACATCTCTCAAATAGGTTATCTGTTTTGGCTGAAACTTTCGGGGAAAGATTTATTGACTAAGAAGCCTAGTTATAGCTAAAATTTGAGGTCCATATTTCTTGACTCGACTCTCAAATAATAACTTACTAGAGGCAAAAAATTGATAATATGCCAGAAATTCAAATTTTTTGTAACACGACGGAGCGTACAAGGTCGAGAACTAATTCATTGAATTTTTGTTTTATTTTTTTTTCTTTATTTGTATTTGTTGATATTTTTATGCTCATCCTTCATTCAATATAGCAAAATCAAGTGTAGGTATGAGTTTCTTTCGTTATTCACTCACTGTATTATCCTCGATAGCCGGAGGCAACGATGTATACAAGTGGTGCTTCTCCTGTGAGATCACCAACAATAAGCGCTTTGAGCTCCATATATGATGGAGGTCGGTCAAAAAAGTTCACTAATGATTCGTGGTAATGTGGATATAATTTGCGTCCCAACATATAGGTGAAGCCAAACATATTATCGTAACTACGTTCAAGATGATATGCAGGTGCAAAACCATCTTTGTAATCAGGGGGAAAAACTGTCCATTCAATTAGTTTAAAAATAATCTTAGGTACCGTTGGATTATCATAATAGTCAATAAACGAGTAATATTGTCGTGCTAAAATTGTCCACCGATGGCCGATCGAGAATTCATCGCGTACAAAACCATTCCGATCAAGAGCGCTACCGCCGAGTTCCAAATGCACTTCTCTAATCTTAGCTATAAGACGATCCGCGTCAGCATGATTCTTCGGTGTAGATTTCAGATAAATGCCATCTTCGCGTCCATCGACCGATAGAAGTGTTAAAATCTTCATGCATTTGCTAAGAACAACGTCCGGTATGGTTTCAAGTTCGTCATTGTCAGCCAGATTTTCAAGTTCAATAATAAATGGATTCACATCATGACTATCGGTATTGTTTTGCTGCTCGCCACTCCCCAAACTTCAAATAAATAGTACACAAATATAGCTTTGTGAAATACATCAATTAAGTTAATTAAAAATTGTGTGCAAATAGATCCAATGCATTATTTGGTCTTTTAATACTTACTAATAATTCACAGGTCATTTAGGCTGTTAATATTGCTCGTTAAAGAGTTAGCGATACAGATAATATAAATGAATACTGAGTCAGCTAACTCGCCCACTATCTACATTAACTGATCAAATAATGCATTTGAACTGCTTATGTCGAGTATTACCTATCAAGCTAAGCTTATTTTCGCATATTAATTGATCCGATTTTCAACTTACTCATCCTCAGTTAATACAAATCTGTTCAAATTGGCTAGGACATATCTTCTCATTTGTGAATATAAGATCGAAATTTAAAAAATGTTATTGATTTCACTGTTAGTTTTCTTTTAATTGAAGTTTTTTAAACATAAAATAATTTCAAGTCTGAAATTGTCATTTTAAATTTTGAAAAACTGCTTTCACCAATTTTTGTGTCACTTATACCTTCGGTTTTACTTTTAATCGGCTGCAATTTATAGAGTTAACTAGACATAATTGTTAATATCAATGTTACGAGCTTTGTTTTCTTTCAATCTGAACACACCTGTTACCAGTATGTCACAAAATCTGAATGGGGTATTGAGATACATAAAGTACTTTCAGGTAATTATTAGGTATTTGCGCAGGTACTCTGCTGGAAAACGTTCAGTAAATATACAGCTGTATACGTATTTGAAAAAACCGAACTTACATAAGGCAAATTGACAAAAATAAAAGCTGGAAATGCATTATGTACACGTATTCCAAAACAAATATTGTCGAGGAAAGCTTGTTAGTAAGGAATTTTTTTTATGAATGTTGACGTCAACCGTTTTTTTCGATTATTCTTAAAAAACATCCAATCTCACTTGCAGTTCTCTTGCACAACATTTTTCCAACTAAACCACGCCGACACATGCAGTGAGAGGTGAATTGTGCTCGTTTAATGCAAAAAAAATGTTTACTCTTTTCTTTCTACTTACTATTTCACCTATCAAAATCATCCATATAGAAATGTGTTCATTCTTGGTTTTTCAAAGTTTAAAAATTTTGTAGTGATGTCAAACTTGAAACTTGAATTCAACTATTTAACCATTCAATTATTCATGTGTTCAACTATTCAACTTTTTTTAAGAAAAAGATGATTTTTCTTTATAAAGTTTGACTCAAGGTTTTCGGGGTCTGGGAATTCATTGGTATCATTAGTTTTTGGATTTTTTCGAATATTTTTTTTAAACAAAATAATGATTTTTCCATTCCAGGGGAATCAATCTGACAATAAGATCAATCAAAGATTCTTGTATGATCAGATCTGATCATACAAGATCTGACTGTAAGATTATCATACATTTATTTCAAAAATATATACCTTTGGTGTGATTAAGCATAATTGGTTCTTCTTGTGGTTACCACGGTATTTATGCACCGCGATTTTGGCCGGTTTTTGAGAAGCGCATAAACGGTCTGACTTTCGCGGTATATAAAACCGGGTTTTCTTTTTGAACAGTTTTTTCGTGAGTTGTTGGATAGACCTATCCCATCCCATGAGGCAAAAAAAGAATTTCACTGATGTTTCACCGGGTGAAATGGAATCATTCCATAGAACTTCATGCTTGTGAAATGCCTTTTTAAAAAAATACAACTTCTTAGCGCATGTATCAGTTCGAGTTACACTAAAAATTAAGAAATTATTTCATTTGTATTTCATAATCTTATCATAAATCAGCTCACAGCGCTTTTCTTTACTTCCACAATGAAAAAACACATGTCATCCTCTCTATGAATACAAAATACTAAAATATGAAGAAACATCAGATTAATAAATGAAAATATTACTTTAAGTACACAACCACTGGCGAATGAACAATAGAAGATAAAGTTAAAATTATTATTGGCGTTAGACTATTTTTAGTTGGAAACATCTTTAAATTGAGCATAGTTTTGATTTTATTGTGATTATATAGGAATATATCGAAAAATTATCACTGAATAACCATTTATCAAATAGGAAAAAAGTCATTTCTCATCTGTTTTGTCGAAATAAACGAGCGAAGCATCTATATCAAAACAACGATACTGTTCTTCATAAAAACAAACGAATTTTTGTAAAAGATGCTTGTTTCATGGAACTCTTGGTATGGGATGGAATATGTTCAAATAATTTTTCATCCTATGAGATGGGATACTTTTCGAAAGTTTTCGTCCTATGATATAAGATGGGAAAGGTTTGTCTCATTCCAAGCAGAGTACTGGTTTCCAGGGCCGAAGAACAACCTGTAATCAGTTTTTCAAATTTTGAGTTTGATGCGTTTCGGTATATAACTCATCGATTCTGATTTCTGTATTTCGAAAAGTTTTGGGCAGAGTGGCTCCTCGATCGTAGACCGCTAATATCTCCACTGCAGTACGATGTAGGAAGGTCGTTGTCATACCATTTGAAAGAGGAAATTCCAAGGATTATCCAAATACAAAAATATTTGCAGTGTAGTGTAAAATGGCTGTAAATGTAGTCAAACAAGAGATGTGAACTATTTCCCGTCGTTATTAGGGAAAGTGTCTCTATGACACAAATCGTCCTTTGATCAAATGTAGAAAAATTTTCGAAGTCTCTTCTGGCAGTAACGTAACTCATTTATTGACAGTAATCAGTTTTGTTATCGTATCAAATTGTAGTATTTGTCATCACGTTAACAACAAAATCTGTAAGAATAGAAGAAAAAAAAGATGTCTGCACAAATTAAAAAGTAGAAAAAACTACCGATAGAAGAATGATGGAAAACAAGGTTAACACGTAATGTGTGCGCAAGCGCTCTCATCGACAAATAAAAAAAAAAATACTTATAAAATCATCTATTGACGTAATCAAATATTTGATAAATTTCTTTGTTCTGTGCGGCATTGTAACTTTACGTGTTGCAGAACGAGTATAGATGGATGATTTTGCGCGTTCCTTCATCATTTCATTTTCTCCAAAATGAATAAATAACTAAATAGAAGTAGAGAAATGAGTAAAAAGAAACTGTATAGCCTCCGTAATTAAAAGAAAACATATAATAGTTACATCACATCATCTTTGTTCGTTTGTATATGCCAATTTTTAATATCTTATGATAGTTTTCATTGATATGATGT
This sequence comes from Macrotrachela quadricornifera, assembly GCA_022393335.1. Lineage (NCBI taxonomy): Eukaryota > Metazoa > Rotifera > Eurotatoria > Philodinida > Philodinidae > Macrotrachela > Macrotrachela quadricornifera. The sequence goes on along the minus strand of JAJEKB010020494.1, from coordinate 51,717 downwards.
ACTACGAGTGTATTTAAAATACAGATCAGCGAAAATCAAACACAGAATTCTACAAAACAATAGCAAGTGTCAACCCGAGATGCATAGAGCATCCTGAAGGACCTCGTAATTTCTCTTACATATTCATAGCAATATCCTATCATATGCTTCTCATAGTATGCAATTAATCTAGCATCATTTTGTCTCATAAATATTTAAATACAAAAAGAAAACGTTCATTATGCTGATAGCTGTGCATCATTTGATAAGAGAAATAGAATAAATTAATTTAGTTTAATTTTCTTCTGCGTGTGTTTAAATGCAGTATTTACAAAACTCTTCCTGTGATTGCATCCTCGCGATCTTGTCACCTTCTGAGTTTGTTCGGAAAGAATAACTGTATTCCGTCGAAATTTGCCAAATAGTAGACATTACTGATGTTTTTTTCTTTTGGTATGCATGTTAATATGTAAGAATGTGAGAATCTATACTCTTTATATTTTTAACTATCTTGCATGACATTATAAAAAATCGATTATAAACACAGCGACTGCTCTTGATGATTTTAGAATTCTTAATGTTAAGGTGTGGTACTCGCTGATTCGTGAACTATCGAATATTAGATAAATCTTATTAAAAAATCCGGGAAAATCAAGAATGGCTATTTTATTTACTCCATATAACTGAGATAATGCAGTCATACAAATTAGGTCTTCTAAAAAAAGCACGTGTATTCAAGGAAAATCCATGATTATTTCGACGATGAATGAGTCTGATTTCCTGAACTATTAAACAACTTTCCAAAGTTATTGTGGAGTGAAATCAACTTCCTGATCATACGTCTTACTCCGCTCTCCATCCTCTGTAACGTCTAGTGCACTAAGCAAAACAAAACGAATCAGTTTTGTTTTTTCTTCTTCACTTAATTAATCGAACAGTTTTGCAGCTTTTTGTAAGAAACTCAGTAAAAGATGATAAATTCTACTTTTCTTTCTACTCATTTGCTTATCTTTATGGTATTTCTGCATTTAATGAAACAAATTAATTTCATTTAGTTGTTGTGATACTTCATTATCTCATGAGAAATATCGAAAAAAAGTCAGTTTTCTTTTATTTACTCTTAACTCATTTAGTTCTTCTAATAATTTTTCATGATCTCATGATAGAAATAAAAGTAAATAGTTTGTTCTAGTTTTTCTTTTCTTCATTTGAATATCTTCATAATTTTCATTATTCACTTTAGTATACATATTAGTAGTTATTGAACATATTAAGAGAGAAATAGATCACTCGAAAAAAATCCATTTTCTAGAAAACTCAAACACGTTCTGAAACTATTCCAAAAATACATAAAAGTTTCCGATCTTAAAAAACATTCCTTGAAATACCTTCTTGGTTTTCGAAGATTTGAAAGTGTTATCTTGACATCTTATAAAACAGTTAAAAACCTTTAAGTGGTAATATAATTATTTATTTTTTTCGGAATTCCTTTTAATACCTTTGATTGACATTGAATAACCAATTGATTAATACTGCTCATTTCTATATGACAAATCTTAATAAAATAACAAATAAAATGAATTTTTTAATCGTTATTTATATATATTTTCCAATATCTTTTTGTCAAATTATGTGGTGATGCTGTTGCTAGTCAAAAAAACAATTTTTTTTTTCTAGTAGTTCATCTGTTTCTTTTAAAATAAAATTCTAATAAAGAAATAAAAACAAATTAATTGGATACTATTGTCTTTCCCCATAATGGTATCAGACTATTTTCACTAAGAATGTGTATATCTTTCATCTTTTCAATAGCATAATTCATCAATTTATGGTGAAGATCATTGTTCATATAAAGAGTTGCTGATAGTCTAATATTATCGAGTATACATTTAACAAGGGCAGCAAAACGAATAACTGTTTCAGAATAACCATATTGATAAATCATATATTTCCATAATAATTCTACATAAACATTTTGACTTCCAAATAAACGATATGTACCAAATATAAAACTATCATTATTGAAATTTTCAGGTAAATTCGCAATAAAACAATTCGAAGAAAAATTTATTATTATAACCATTACTTTAAGAAGTACAGAATCAAAATCTAATGTTTTTATAAGGTGTTTTGTTTGATTGACTTTTTCTAATCCATAAATTGTTATATAAGTATTATAACATTTTGGATTATCGAAAAAATTAGTATCACGATGAATAATATTAGAAGAGAAAGAACTAATACCATGAAAATTTCGTTGAAAAAGAGATTGTTGTTCATTTGTAGTAAGGACTTGAAAATCAGGTGTACAACTAATAAATAATTGAACAGACGTACAAATAGAGTCAACAATATTCAATACATTCGATATATCGAAATCGATGTCACATGAAAATGAAGATAAATTTTTGAGAATACGATTGAATATTGATATTGAAGTATATCTATCATAGGCATGCACAATATTTGATAGTAATGTCCAATCAGAATTAGTTAGTGAAGAATAATCACTACGTAGAAGATTTAATGTTGGCAATTGAGATACATTCTAGAAACATAATACAGATTATTTAAAGAGTGGACCAGAAGTCTTGACTCCATTCGTATAATTAATCTTTTTACATTAAAATACATACTTAAAACTTTGCCCCTTTTATAAAACGATGCAATAAAAGACGCTCCACAAAAGAGTCGATGACTGTTCCTCCAAGTTAGATACGTCCATCGCGACGATGACAGGTTGTTTTGTGGAACTCACATATGAAAAATGTGAGTGTAACTTTTTAGTCGAAGTTTTGCGGCCCCCCCCCCCCCCACTCCACCCCTTACGGACATCACCATTACAGACACCCCCCATTACAGATATCTCTCCATTACAGACATTTCTCTCCATTCCAAACAGGCACGCTACAGAAATTGTTTCCTATGTTTATTTATCTGCAGGGCTGTCGCGACCGGGGGAGATGCCCCCCCTCAATCTTGAGAAATTTTCTTTTTTTTGCTCGACACTTTTTATAAAATTTTCAAAAATTTCTAAAATTCTCCAAAAATCTCGACAAATTTTTAATAAATCTGTAATTTTTTCTTCAAAATTTCGATAATTTATAGGGACTTTTGAGGAATTTTTTGTCCCCCCCCCC
>JAJEKB010020494.1:0-48198 GCA_022393335.1 Macrotrachela quadricornifera | reverse complement strand
TGAGTTCCACATTTTAGTCCCAAAGGGACTGCGCTGACAAGCTTTTTGAAAAGCATCGTAGTAGCGGCCTAATAGCTTTTTTTTTCTAAGACCGCGACAGATTTTCAGACACGATGAATATCTCTGCCCAAAACTCATTTAGTGAGAAAGTTATATTTTGTTTTAAAATAAACTGTATTTAATGACCCAAATGTGAAATGCAAACCAGAGTTGTAACCGGGTCGATTGAAATGGTTAGACTATCCGATCTACAGACATGTCTTAGTCCAAAAATTTACTCCTACTCCCCCTTAGAGATCAAGTAAAAACTGAATTTTGCAACTCTTTTAACATGTCGCTTTTCTCTTAAAACATTTATCAAGAGTAAATTTCGGTGCAACTGTCAAAACAGTCGTGTTCTTTCAAGATTTATCGGTTTTATTTTATTTCTTGAACAGCACAATTATAATAGTGTCACTTGATATTAACTTCTCAACTAATCGCATTGATGCTTTGCTACAGAGTACATTTAAGACAGCACTTTGATTTTAAAAAATATTAGCTTGTTTGATAAAACGTACGTCAAAAATTCAAGATTTACACTTAAAGAATCACACGTTGGGTAGAACAAACTTTCTTTTCGAGAGAGAGAAATAGCTTGTATTCATCAACTAATAGCTCTACAGATACTAAACCACTATGGCACGATATATTTATTGTGCAAGACTAATAAAAACGTGAGGAAAAAGTACAGAAATCGATATTTTTTGCTATATTTCCATTTTATCGATCTAAAACATTTTTTCAACCGGTTGGACCGGATTGATTTGAAAATTCCAGACTGGTTACAACTCTGATGCAAACTGCGACCATCTATTACGGTTCGAGTCGAACTATTTTTTTCATGCATTTAATATGTGCAGATCTCAAGATTTGTCTGTAGTCCATGACTTTCTTGTTCAAGAATCTCTTGAAGTTCAAGTGTATGACAAAAAAAAAGTATGACTTGAGGGTTACATATTTACTTTTACAATTGCTTCTATATCTTTTTTCGAATATATCTAAAACAGTTTTTTGATCTAGATGTATATGCTTTTACAGAAAATTTCAAGCGCTCTCTTTGGATTAAAAAATATGTTTTAATCAAAGAGGTAATGGAAATAAAACATCAAAATTACAGAGAGGTTGATTATTTCTAGAATACCCATTAAAAGATTGTTGTAAAATTGAAATTCAAAACATTCATGTCTATTCTTTTTTTATTTCAGTCATATTCATGTTTATCAATTATTTTCTTTCTTGTCCACTCTCGATAGTAAATATATTATTATATTTCTATCTTCTTTTATATTATAGTACAACTTAATTGGAAGGTCAAGGTTTTTACTTTTTCTAAAAGAAAAATACTAAGACATACTGTTATTACTTTGGATTTAGACAATTGAATATTATTTGATATAATAGTTGATGAAAATTTTTTAGTATTGTAAACTTCTTTACGAATACGAATTGTTTGCATTCCAACTGAAAAACATTTAGTAAGACGGCATGATGTACAGACACTTCGTGTTAATATATTAACTTGACAATGACTATCATATTGACATTGATGAACAAGCTATGTAAATAAAATTTAATAATGATATTACATTAAAAAATAAATAGAAGAATTTTAAACCACTAACTTCAGGACGAGAACCGTTTCGACGAAAAAATATTTTACATGATTGACAAGATCGTGCACCATAATTTTTTATAGAAGCTTTATCACCACATACTTTACATGTATCTAATATTGATGAAGATTTTTTATCATTAGTTTGTGTTGGTGAAGATGAATTGGATAATGGTCGTTTGAATGACATTTTACAGAATATACACTGATATTCAATTCTAAAATCATATTTCGAAGAAATAAAAATACTTTATGTAAATCAAAATAATTGAAAATATTTTTCAAAATGAAGAAATTATATTAAATAATTTTAATCAATTAATATATGCTGGAAATATTACATTTTTATAAAACAAAAATACAACTATAAGAATAATTAGATTCTTTCAATAAAGAAACAAAAACGGTTTTTTAATCAACTTTTCTAATTTTTAATTTTCTTTGAAAAATACTTATTAAATAACTTTACCTTTCTCCAAATTGTTTACAAGATGTATAATATATCTTACCTTGTATTTTTATATTCTTTTGACTACATGTATAGTATTTTTTCTCTCGTATTTATTCTTTTCTTTCTTTCGTTCGTATGTTCTTTTAACATTACAGCAAATTTCTTTTTTTTTTCCTGTTTTTCTCTTTCAACCTTTTGCATTCTCCAAGTTAAAGTGCATATCTGTTCTTCTTGTTTCCTTATTTCTACTGATAACGCACTTTTTTAACAATATTTTTTATATTTAATATATCCAACGCAATGGAACTTACTATATTTTATCAATAAACTTAATAGAAAAAAAGAATTTTTTCTTTTTTCTTAAGTAGAAGATTATATGTAATATATCATGTGATGTGTCTCGTTCTTGTTTGAACTATTTATTGCATAGTGTGGTATTTCTCATTGAAATAATGAAGACAAGATTTTGATTATCTTGGACCAGTTTTCAGTTTCTCGAATGACACGATGTATAATAAAGATATCACAAGATTTTTAAGAAATTACTGAATGGTCAATTTGCTTCATGTGATATTACAAACAGAAAAGAGAGAGTGACAGACCAACACATAGTGAAAAGTCCAAGATGCACACAAAAATAAATTTGTACAAGAATTTTGTAAAAAAACTGAATCACGTCGAAGGTGTCAAGTTATAAATATATAAATACTATTAATATATATTTGATGATTATATACCAGTGAATATCATTTATATCAAATAAACTTTTTTATTTATAAATTAATCATATTTGATGTGGAAGACTATTTGCAATTCGAATAATTGATTTCATTTAAATATACAGTAAAACCTCTCTAATGTGAACATCATTAGGACTTTTGAAAAATGTTCAGTATAAGGAGGCGTTCACTTTAGAGAGATGACGTATATTTTCCTGAAAAATGAGGCAAAATCCCAAACATCTACTGCTACATTTAGTCTTGAGTTAAGCAAGAGCTATTTATTCTTTTACTCATTTATTGTCATTTAAAAGTTTTATAGTTGAAAAGTTTTGAAAAAACTTTCTGATACCGTTTATTTTTTTGCTTTTCAATTAATATAAACATCAATTAACTTTGGCTTTAATTCATTAAATTTTCTGTCACAAAGATCATGCGTGAGGACATTTTTTATTTTTTTTATGAGCGAATTTCCTCACGAATTTCGCCAATGGCGAAAGTACTATTAGCGAAAAGTAGTATTGACGATATTACATAGACTCGTATGAGAACTGTTACAGAACTATTCTTAAAGTTTCACCGAAATCGAGTCCAAGACCAAAAATGAGTTGTTTTGCAGTTCTCCAATTAGAAGGTCACCTCCTGTATAAGACCATGTAATTTTATCCTGAGGAGGAGCGCTACCTAAATAAGAACAACGAATACAGGTAAGCACGACATATAATCGAATTTTTGTTGTTTATTATAAAATTCTTGCAGTAACATTTACAAATATTTATAATAAAAGATAATGGACAATACCACGAAGCAAATCGACAGATTTCCTGTCCTCACGATCTACAATAACATTTTACATTCTGACATACATGTCTTCGTCTCACCCTCACCCTCAAGATCGAATCTTTCGCACGCACATTTTGATATTATCTGTGAACGTTTATTTGCATTAGATTCATGGACATATGAACAAAAAACTGGTTTATTAGAAATTATTACCGAATGGGCAACTAAATTTGAACAGTCCAATCCAATACAATTGAACAATAACATGCAGCATCTTCGTGAACTTCTCACACATAATGTTGTTATCATTCCATTATTACCATTGGAAACTTTTTTCCAAGTTATACAATCTAATGATATTCCATCGGAATTATGGCTTGATTGTCTTCTTGATGCAGTTGAATCATCCTCAGACAATAATAAAAAAAATAGCATTTCATTCAATTTTACACCAGTCAAAATTCCTCAATCATCGATGCTGTTTAATTCATGTTTATCCGAACAGGAAGTACAGAATGAACGGTGAGAAAAGCACATGTTTTTGAAAAGCTTCAAATTATTCTTTCATTTCATTTCTTTTAGTGTATTCAATCATGCATCTATGGATGATATTAGTTTAAATCAACAATTTCTTTCATTACGTTCATCATTAGCTATTCAACCTCCAATATTACATACCTATCGGCATGAAGAACCTTTAGAAGAATATCGACAAATACTTTTCGATAATCTGAAAGAATAAATCTATTCAAACACTTCTACATGAAATTGGTCAATACAATTCATCTATAAATCTCGTTGATTTAGAACAACGATTTGAAATTGTAAGAAATTATTATGAAAAACAAACATCAAAAATGTGCTCATCTGATATTCAAAATTGTCGAAATTCCAAAGATGAACTTTATTAAATTGCAGTGATTATTCAAGCTATTTATCTTTGCAAACAAGTTCGACCAAGAGACATTCAAATTTTATCTTTACTTCTTTTTATCGAAAAACAAGGACGAATAGCTCAAATACGTACAGGCGAGGGAAAATCGATCATTATCTCCATGTGTAAGGAATAGCAATAACATATCGAATCTATTTTCATATTTTTTTCTCGTGGCAGCTTATTTATCCATTACATCTTCGAGAAAATATGTTGATATTATAACTACTTCGGAAGTTCTAGCTCAACGTGATGCAGAAGAATTTAAACCATTCTATGAAATTTTCAATCTTACTGTTGGACATAGTTTTTGTGATCCACCGGCCACTCCTGGTTATACTGTGAATATTATTTACGAAACCGTGAATCAATTTGCAGGTGATTTACTTCGAACAGAATTATATTTAGAAAGTAAAGTACGTGGTGATCGACCATATGCAATTGTAATTGTTGATGAAGTTGATAGTATGTTTATTGATCAACGTGAACATTTTACACAATTAGCATCATTAACACCGGGTTATAAACCATTAAATATTATTTTAAAATTTATTTTTATATTTTTTAAAAAATATAATCTCACAGAAAACAATGAATTTGTCATTCAAGAAGGAAATAAGTTTATTCAAGCAAAATTAAATGATAAAAATTTAATTCATTTTCCTGAATATCGTCGAAAATATATTTTATCAAAATTACCAGCATGGGTACGTAGTGCACGACGAGCTTTGTATGAATTACAACCGGATGTTGATTATATCATTAATAAAAACAAAGAAATTGTTGTTGTGGATTATGCTAATACTGGTGTCTCGCATACGAATATGCATTGGAGTAATGGTGTACATCAATTTCTTCAATTAAAACATCAATTACGTATGACACCAGAACGAATGTGTGATTCATTTTACTCCAATGTCACTCTTTTTAAAAAGTATCAATATTTATATGGATTAACTGGTACATTAGATGGCAAAGATGCACAAAATTTTATCAAATCAGTCTATGAAATTGATGTGGTTATTATACCAAAATATATCGATAGTGAATTTACAATTAATCGTGGTAAATAATATTCACATTATTTCGATATCTTCTGATATATTGTATTTAGGTCAATTTGCTTTTAATCGTGCTACATGGTTAGAAAAGATTCGTCTTGAATGTGGTACATTTGCTTCGACTGATCGTCGAGCTGTTTTACATGTTATTGTTACATTTATTTCACATAATTCACTTGTGGAACAACAAGCATATGGTCGAGCCGGACGACGAGGACAAGTTGGTTCAGCACGATTAATTGTGTATCAAGAATCTGACAGTCCAATGGCATTATCTAGATTTCTTGATGAAAGAGAATTAGTCGAAAATTGGAAACGACTTCGAAACAAAAATGAACGTCAAAATATGCAAGAAGCAACTGAAGAAGTCAAACGAATCAAAACGAAAGATCGTCTACTTGTTCGTTTTCTTAATATTGCTCATTCACATAAAGTTGATCTTCCTTTTACTGAAGATGTATTTTAACCTGGCTTTAATTCTCTTCGTGAACTATGGAGTTCATTTTGTGATGAAGATGATGTCTCCATAGCTAATCAACGTTTTTTCAAAATTTGAAGATAATATTCGACAAAAACTTGACAAATCAATTATAACTATGAAACAACATCTCTCCCAACCATTAGTTTATCCATTTAATTTTGCTGCTGTAGAAATGATCTGTATGAAAGATGTCAATGAACGACGAAGACGTGCACTATCATTATATTAAAGAGCCTTACAACTTGATAATGAAGATTTTATTGTTCATTATAATACAGTTTTATGTCATATTGAAAATAATCAAAATTCTATCAATCAAGTGATTCAAGTATTTGATCGTAAAACATCGCATGATCGAACAGGTATTGCAGAATTAGTGTATTTACATTATGTTTAAGCAGTATTTGAAGAAAGTCAAAAACAATTACAACAATTTGATGCTGAAGAACAGGAAATCTCATATCGATGTGAAAGTTGGAAAGAAGTATTAAAAGATTTAGATAAAGCAGGTTATAAAGAGATTAAAAATGAAATTCATGCTGAATATCAAGAATGGGCTAGTGAAGGTTTGGTTTGGTTATATATCTTTGAAATTGAAGCAAAACGTAGCTGGTGGAAAACAGCATTTGATTTTTTTATGGGTATAGGACAAATTGTCGAAGGAGTTTTTCTATGCGTAGCTGGCCATTGGAAATTAGGAACATCATTGTGTCTTCAAGGATGTTTTGATGTGTATATGTCTATTGGTAAAAAACTAATTTTCAAATAAATGAATTTTTATTCTTTTTTTTTCTAGCGACAAAAATCACTGCGGGTTTTGATCTAGTTAATTATTTTAAACAAAAAGTGATCAGTTATGGAACAGAATTATTATGTATAACACCGCTTGTTCGAGGTCTAGTTGAACCGATTGCATCGATAGAACAGATTCGAATGATTGGTGTTGGTGCTCATCAACTAATTACAAAAGGATTCAATCTTAATACAATAACAAATATTGCCTTGGCTGGAATGAATATGGTAGGAATTGATGAGAAAGCAGTGGATTTCGTTAAACATATCCCCGAACGATATAAAGATATTGAAGCGATTGTTTCCGGTAATTTTGAGAAGATGATCCAGCGTGGGACATCATTAGCTATGGATCGATTTTTAGGAATGTTAGATAAAAATTCCTTATTTGGAGAGAAATCCAAAGAACTATTTCGAATTGTTCATCGTCATTCTCCACTTATCAAACATATTTATAATGGAAATAATCAAGCGATTGTTTCCTATGCTCTTAATCATATCACTGAAGCATTGCCAAAAATTCCGGTCACAGATATGTTCCAAATTGGATTACCAAAAGTATTCGAAAGTGTTCTAAATAAAGAGCAATTAACGATCAAAAATCTTTTCAATACAGCTACTCATCAATTGAATGCAATGAAAGGAGAATCTACCCCAGAAACATTTCAACTTCTTCAAAAAAGTCTCAATTCACCAGATCAATGGGAGATATTTCAAAAAAGTAAACATCTATTAAATACAAAAATGCGTGAAATACTTCGACCAGCTCTTGAATGTCAACGACAGTTTGATCAAGCTTATGAACAACTTAGAAACAATCCAATTATGCAAAATGTAATGAATGATTTTATCAATCAATTAAGTGATAATTTCAATCTTCCAAACAGAAGTTTCGAAGCTACTAATGCTTTGAAAGAATACGTAAAAAAAAATGTTCTACGACCTAGTATTGATAATGAATGTGAACGAGAACTAGATCAAAATAATCAACAATTAATGGAGAGATTTACCAAAGCAACGAAATATATCTATGAACAACAGAAAAAATTGAAAAGAACTACATAAATCTAAGATTTTAAACCAGAGTTAATTTATTTCGAAGTAAAGATATATTATTCAAACATAAAAATTCCTATATCTATTCGATGAAAATACTTACTGATTTTTCAGGTAATCACTTGAATAAAACAAAGGATAATCGCGAGGGAGAATAAGTTAAAATAGAATGAATTTATCGTTGTGATTCAATACGTTCAATATGTAAAAATTCAGTCCAAAGAAATTGACGATATAATCGAGATGAACTATTTAAAGTTTGTAGATGCAGAGTACGAATCTGTTTAATCCAATTCAGACTTGTCAATGACAGTATTTTCACATGTACAAAATACTTAGATAGTATCGATGAATAGACTCGATCCGAAATGTCAAGATGATGAATACAATCAAATAATAAGCATTGCAGATCCGATGGAAAAGTCTGAGAGAGGATAATTTCCAAAGAAAATCTTCCAGATCACCCATGCCGAGACAAACATCTAAAAACACTTTGACAGTTCGAATGAATGAATCTTTTATTCTTACCTAATTCAAGAATTAATCATTTTAATCGATTGAATACTTAATCAATCTTTATCTATCGATCTCTAGTATAATTAGTCGTTTTACATGATGAGAACGGAATTGTGTCAAAATTCCATCCGATAATGTCATGTTCGAAGAACATCTAGGAATAATTTCTAGTGATTCAAGGCGTGGAAAATTGTCATCAGCATTTAAAATCTTGATTAATTTAAATAAAACATATTTTTCAATATCCATTCATCACTATTCGATAGCGCTAATGATATTATTTGCTCAGGTTGAATATGAGAAGTGATTTTCACATTACAATTGATTTCAAAAGTGCGCTCTTCAGCCGTGTATGTAAACTACACGACATTTATTTTATTTAATGATACACCTATTTAATTCGATAAACTTTTGAATAGGAAATATACAATAAGAAAAAACAAATTTCAATACTAAAAATTATATAAAAAACTACAAAATGATACTGTTGAATATCTTTACGTAAATAAATGACAAAATCTTGCTTTTCTTTTGGAAATATGTGCGCTGCAAAGCACTACAAAGACTGTAAGAATTAATTTCTCATATCTCCTTCTGAAGGTTTCTTTCATACTCAAAATTAAAAAAAATCATATTGCTAGTTCTCATCATATTTAACATAAGAAGCATGTATCTTGCCTTGAGAAAATGGTAGTATTCTATTTTTTTTCAAAGGATATGTCATGTCGAAAACTCTACAAAATCTATATAAATAATTTCTATTGTAAAGTAGATGAGTAATACACAAAAAAACATGATTTAGTTAAAGTATAGTGATGGTAGACCACAAAAAGGTTCTTAATTTAGAATTTAATTTTCATGATTTCTGTATTTTCTAACCCTCTAATTGAACGTTGAACGTCATTGTTTTGCTTCATAGATAAGTAATAATTATACATTTGTCAATCCATATATTCAATTGTCACGAATCTCATCCTTTTTAGAATGACGTACGTATTATCCAAATACTGGAGAAGAGGTTTTTTCGTACTATCATCTAATCATAAGAACAACTTTTTTGTTTTACCATATCTTTTATATTTCAGATTGGATCTTATACGATGCTAACTATATATTTCAAAACACTGCTAGACATGAATCAATCAGCAATGCAACACAAACAGCAGCACTAACTCTAATGGATTTGATTGCGAATTACTATCTATTAAGGCTTGATTGGATTAGGAACCATACTCAATATTTTAATACTCATTTTGTTTTATCACGATCTTCTTCATTTTATTCAATCTTTATATGGTTATTTTTGCTTGTTATTATGATACTGATGGAATAATTAATTTAGGTAGTCATTTCTATCAAGTTTATCCTCTGTGGGACAAAATGAATTTAGTTATGTACAATTGTATTCCATTCATAGGCAATACAACAGTTTTCATTACTCTTGGTTCTTTGTCATTTCCAACTTATTTCATTACATTCCCAGAATTTCGACAAAAATCAATTACCATGTTCACATGTTCAAGTATCAGTCACATAGATATATCAACATCGATTGACTGTCTGCAGTCAGATGAACATGAATGAATTCTATATAAAAACTATCTCTTGATGTAAATGAATTTTGTCTGTCTGTGCTTATACATGTTCATTGAAACTGGATGTCATTTTTCAAATAGTGATTATCCAGTTGTCGAATAAATAAAAAAATTGTCGTTCTATTACTAAGGATAATGAAAGAAACAAGGTGATGTTAGATATCTGTGTAATTTCACAGTTACATTTGTTTTAATCCATTCTGTAATCTTTCCTGTTCATCAAAAATGAAGTGACCCTGCAAAGTAGCATATACTCACTGGACACGTGTTATTTCATGATTTGTGCATCTATCAAACTCTTTATTTGTATTCGATTGTCTCGGTTACAACTTTTTTTTATTTCACTCAGGTAAGTACGAAATAAAAAGAAAGATAAACAATAGAGAGATGTATGTAATATATTAAAACATTTTTGTTTCTATGACAAAATTGTAGAAAAAAAAAATGAATCGAATAGAGAAGAAAAGTTTTTAATGTTTGATCAACTTACATAAACGCTCGTCTGTTCTTTTCTTTGTTTTCATACTTTACTGCACGGCAACAAATGTGCACAAATAAGCTCGTGCACATGCAATAAACTTGTGAGTCTTCATTTAGGATTTGTTTTTATGATATCTTAAAACAAGATGTATAAGTAAGCAACAGTTTATGCTATACTTCAGATTTTCATTTCCTAATGACAAACAACACCGTTCAACAGAAAACACCACGAGATATTCGTTGTGGAATGTGTCAACAAAAAGGAATCTTTCTTTGTGAACATGATACACCATATCGTGATCAATATTTCGGTACATTTGATCGAAATAAACCAAGAAATATTATCGTTGAAGAAAAGCCAAGATATAAAAGTAATCCAAAAAATAATGATGATCATCATCAAAGCAAATCTTCAAACACACCATTGAACAATGGTAATGCAAATCAGCCTTCGAAAAAGTGAAAACAAGACTATAAATCGAAATTATGTACTATTCTATAAAATTTTTATTTTTTTTTAATTCTATTTTTCCATCAAAAAAATAAATAGTGATAGCAATAGTAAGAGTGTTGAATAGCAGATCAATGTCACTTCTCAGTTTGAGAGCAAGTTGCCAAAATCAATTGGTATCGACAATCCGTTTGATTTCTTCCAGGTTATATTAGAGTGCTATCTGCAAACACGCTATCCATATCTCGATCTAATGTTTTCGACAAGAAATTATTGAGCGACATCAATCCACCTATCGTATTTATTAGTCGCTTCAATTTGTCTTTGAACGAATCTTGTCGTTGGTAATTAGTAAGTGTATCTTCATTTCAATTGTCAAACTGCTTCGAATATAGTCATTCAATCTCTCGCTGGAGATCTCGAATAAAGAAGACTATTTTGATGATTTTATCGATCTCTTGGTTTCACAGAAGCTACCAAATAGCTATAATCGGCAAAGGCTTTAATGGATTGGAATAATGCTTTATTCGCTGATATTAAACTGACAGGGATAGAATCGTAATTACGTTGTTATGCAGCTAGTTCAATTGATTCTAGTAAAAAAACATCTTTTACTTTCGGCTAATCTATCGTCCAAATCGTCACTTCACTCTATGCAGGATAAGGACAATATTAACCTGTGATATATATAGCGAATGATAGTTGCTATGTATGTTGACCCAGAGAACCAGACACAACCATGAATGCTTTTCCCATTCTTATATCAATGTGTAAATTGATGCGCTGATCGGCATCGTGAATGTATTGATAGTGTTGATGTCACGGCATAAGTGAGTAATTAAATTACGGCAATTCTCATCGAATTCGTTGATATTCTATACCTAGTCACAGAAGAAAATTTTGAAAGATATGTCATCTCGTGAAACATATGTTTAGTATAAATAGTGAATCATTTCGCAGTTATCTCTTTGAGAGAACCATACATTTGTTTCTTTTTTTCATTTATCTAGAAAGCTGCTAATTGTGACTAGCTTCTGCTTTTCCATTTTATATATAAAAAAATGTAATACGATCTTTCATTTGTTTCTTTTCCATTTGCTTGTTTTTAAGAGTGTTTTTTGAAAAACCGCAAGGAAACATGTTTGATTCAAAAATCCATTTAATGTCAAATTAAAATTAAGAAAGAACAATAAATTCTCATTGGTATAAGAAGAGAAAAAACGGAAACACAAATGCATGTAATTTATTTATGATTAAATTTCTATATTCATTTCAGAAGTATCGTAATAAAGGACAGGAGCGCATAAAGCCCTGATTTGGCCCCTTGGACTTTTTCGTATTATATCCAGCACAATCATATATAGAATGAAAGAGTTTCAGTTGGCGAATATTTCTATACTAGATTTCAAATACATTTGAAATACAGTTGAGGATTTCTTCCTGCAGACTTCGAATAGTCTTATTGAAAAAAAATGCTCACGACATAATTGTCTTTTAGATCAATTTCCTATTTATAAAGTTTAGAAATTCATCTTCTATTATAGCTCATTGTATAGCTCTTTCCACAGGCTACAAAACCATATAGTTTTAAAAACTACTGAAGGTGGACTAAGAAAAAAGTCTAAGACCACAAAGTAAAAACTATGTCTATTTTTACATATGATTTAACATACTTGATTGATGATTTTTTCTAAAAGTCCTATAAGCCAGGTTCTGTTATAACTAGTTGAATAGCTCTTTTCACGGGCTACAAAACTGTATAGTTTTTAAAACTATTAAAGATGGACCAAAGAAAAAAACCAAGACCACAAAGTACCACAAAGTAAAAACTATGACTATTTTTACATATAGTATAACATATTCGATTGATCATTTCTTCTAAAAGTCGTATAAGCCAGCTTCCACTATAGCTCATTGGATAGCTCTTTTCACAGGCTACAAAACCGTATATAGTTTTTAAAACTATTAAAGGTGGGCCAACAAAAAAGTCTGACACCACAAGTTATCACAAAGTAAAAACTGTGTCTATTCTTAGATATGATTTAACATATTTGACTGATGATTTTTTCTAAAAGTTGTATGAGCCAGTGCAGTGAAGTGATGACTGAATACTTTGGATCACCTTCACGAGTCCGATTTTCACAAACACAGCTTCGAATGATTGCTTCACGAGGTATAATAGAATACGTATTATCACACGATATAGTTTTGTAATAGATATATGGTCCTTTTTTCAATTAGACAATCAAACGGCGGTACAACAAATTCGGAGAAAATAACGTTGGCGTTATGTGTTTTCTGTTGTTCTTCATGTCACGTAGAATGTTTGTGCTGATATACAGCTGATACGGTTTCTTTTTCTCCTTCCTTCCCAACGATTCTCACCATCTCTTGCGTGTCTATTCTTTTCATGAGAAAGAAAAAAAATATTCGAGATATCTTAATCCCTATATATGTTCATTTCGACACACTATATCCGCAGTATATTTGCCTGCACCGCCTTTTTCTCTTTGCGTGCATGATCAACAAGCATAGAATTAATTTCGTTCACAGAGTGTTAACAATAGAATGATAGGATATGTAACTATAGTTCATCAGCACCTATTTAACGAATTCTAAAGAACAGCGTGTGAATATGACAATATTTAAAAGAATGTTTATCCAAAAATTGTATGATTTTTTTAACCGGAAGAAGTGAGGTCCAATTAGGCCTCATGACCATTAGAGCGATGAAGCCAACCGTTGTTACACAACTATTTAACATGGATAAAATAAGTTACATCTCAATCGTAATATGAAAGCCATATGATAACTGATGTCGCATATGATTTAAAAACATAACAACAAGACACAGTATCAATGTCCATACCGATTTACAAAAACAACATCTGCGTATTTAATTATAGTGTTTTCATTTTTCTGAATCTAGAAATACTAGGACTTTATAGCTGACAGAACAGATAATCTGACCATTTATGCTAACAGGAGTTAGCATAAAAACATTTTTTGAAAGAATCGTAAATCAAATATGTTATATCATATATAAAAGTAGGCATACTTTTTACTTTGTGGTCTTAGACGTTTTTCTTGGCCCACCTTTAATAGTTTTAAAAACTATACGGTTTTGTAGCCCGTGAAAAGAGCTATCCAATGAGCTATAGTGGAAGCTGGCTTATACAACTTTTAGAAGAAATGATCAATCGAATATGTTATATTATATGTAAAAATAGTCATAGTTTTTATTTTGTGGTCTTGGTCTTTTTCCTTGGCCCATCTTTAATAGTTTTAAAAACTATACGGTTTTGTAGCCCATGAAAAGAGTTATCCAATGAGCTATATCAGAAACTCCCTTATACGACTTTTAGAAAAAAATCATCAATCAAGTATGTTAAATCATATGTAAAAATAGACATAGTTTTTACTTTGTGGTCTTGGTCTTTTTCCTTGGCCCATCTTCAGTAGTTTTTAAAACTATATTCTCTTTCTCGTAGAGAAGAGTCTTGCAAACATAAATTGTCTGCTTGCTTGATTGCTTGTATATCCGCAGGGTCAAAAAAACATAAGGGTTGACCGAAAGGTAATCGAGGTCGAGGAATCCGAATCTGATGTTAGTTTTTTAAAACTTTTTTTCGGATCGATTATTTTACACAAAGGATCACTTTTTTACAAAAAAAAATTTTTTTTATAAGGGTTCACCGAAGGGTAATCGAGGTCTAGGAATCCGAATGTGATGTCAGTTATTTAAAATTTTTTCCGATCGATTTTTTTATACAAAGGACCACTTTTTTTACAAAAAAAATTTTTTTTGTATAAGGGTTGACCGAAAGGTAATCGGGATCGAGGAATTCAAATCTGAAGTCGGTTTTTTAAAATTTTTTTCCGATCCATTTTTTTACACAAAGGATCGCTTTTTTTGCAAAAAACGTTTGGTTTTATAAGGTTTGATCGAAAGCAGTTGCGGTCGAGGAAGTTATATCTGAGTTCGACTTTTTCTTTAATTTTATAAATAAATAGCTTGATGATGGTTTAGAAACATTTTTTCTACGAGAAAGAGCTGAGCGAGTCTTTAGACGAGCGCTACTTGTGGTTTTGTAGCCCGTGAAAAGAGCTATCCAATGAGCTATAATAGAAGATGAATTTCTAAAATTTATAAATAGGAAATTGACCTAAAAGACCATTATGTCATGAGCATTTTTTTGCAATAAGACTATTCGAAGTCTGCAGGAAGAAATCCTCAACTGTATTTCAAATGTATTTGAAATCTAGTATAGAAATACTCGCCAACTGAAACTCTTTCATTCTATATATGATTGTGCTGGATATAATACGAAAAAGTCCAAGGGGCCAAATCAGGGCCTTATGCGCCCCTGTCCTTTGGAATACAAAATATGGGGATTCACTATGCATAACTAATTAGTTTGAAAGTGAAGCATTTTATACGATATTACTGTTTATTTTTTTTAATATTTTTAAAGTAGGTTTTCATTTTGAAAGTATATGGTTTTTTAGAGAATTTCAAGATCCATCTTTTGGTAAAAATGATTTCTTTATAGTAAGAGAAAATAAGAAAGAAATCTCTAAAATACTAAACCCTTCATTTAATCTGGGCCACCCGTTATATATTAGAGAAATTGAGAGAGGCTGAAAATCTACTGGAAAGTTCTTGAAAGAGAACATCAAAGAGAGAAAAGGTCACGTCATGTGCAATGACAAAAGAAAGGCAAAGAATTCATATGACAGGAAAGAGAGAAAAGATATGTACAAGTTTCGAAATGAGATAACTTATAACCTTTATGATTTTACAAGTCATAATACTATAGAAGTTAATATAGAGAAGGAATATTCACATCTTGGAATATCTTAAAATGATAATAAGCTGAGAGAGAGCAATCTTGCAGAGACTAATCAATATGTGAGGTATATATCAACAGTGAACAAATATTAGGACGTGTATATCTATAGGTCGTCGGAAGTCAAAGAGTGAAATCTCAAAGACACTATGACGAAAACATGTATCTGTTATCTGGACTATATTTATTACGATAATAGAAGAATTACAGTATAGACTTCATTTATATGAATTAGAGTTAATCAAAGCAATCAAACGAGTACAGTATAAAAATTTTTGATCAAGTTTCACAAATAGTCAACCATGATTTTTAAACTAACTTCTTTGCTAAGAATTTCGGCAAATTGAGCAACTAATGTTCCAGTCACTGTGCAATCGGCTGCTAATTGGTTGAAAGCATTCACAAGTTGCACATTTGTCGATGCTAGATGCATGGTACCACCACCTTCTTGTGCCATTTGTTTTAAAAGATTTGCTGCTGAACTGCCGGATGCGGCACCAGAACCGAATGCGATTGTGTGACATATGAAATTATGATTGCTCGCATAGCTTTGACGAAGTTTTCTCATTGTTGGCAATGGATCTGGTCCAAAATCGTCACCATCTGACATGAATATCGTGACGACCGAAGATTTTGAGGTATCTTGTGCAATAACTGACTCCGCACATTCAAGTCCTGTGAGATAATTTGTTCCACCACCACGCATATTTAGCTGTTGAGGTGTTGCCGCCAATCGTTGTCGTTGACAAACTAACTCAGCACTTGAATCGAATTGAACGATCGAAAAGAAATCATTACCACCTTGATCATTTTTTCGTCGACTTAGAAAGGTTTGATAAGCTTGAACTAGAGCTTTCCAAGGATCTCCATTCATCGAACCCGATTCATCGAGAACAAAAACAAAATGAAACGATCGTGAATCAATCGATTGTTCACCAAATAATTTTATTACTTTAAATTCTTTACCTGTCTGAGCTTTTTTACTATCATAATGTTGTATTAATGCTTGTTGCATTTTGAGAGTAGCCGCCGGATTGATACAACAGAACATGAATTCAATTTCTGAATCTTTCTTCAAAAGACGATCACAAATTGATGCTACCGTATGTTTTGTTCCGTTCAGAAATCTATCGTATGGATCATCATTCAAATCTTGTCCATGACCGGGTGCATCGGTAATCAACACAATGAATCGAGCATTGGATTTACTCCAATTTTTCAATTCTAAACATTCATTTAAAGCACCCATCACATCTTCAGGTAAATCATCACCTCCATATGCTTTTAATCCATCGATAAATTTAATAACCATATTTTCATTTTCTGTAAAATCGAGTGTGTCAAACTGTTTGTCATCTCCAATATCACGAAAAGCAACAATCGCGAAGCAAAGTTGCAATTTAAGTGATTTGTATTTTTCTCCAATTTGCTTTTTGATTTCTTTAATAATAAATTTCATTTGAGTTTTTGTTTCCGACAACCATCGTGACATGCTACCCGTACAATCAATGCAGAAACATATGTCACATCTCATATGTGATGGTGGATCGCCACTATTGACAAGCATTTTTTCACGCTCACCTTGTAAGTTTTCAATTATTTTACTAAATATTTTGCTATTTTTCATATCGGTAAAGAGACTATCTTTATCTCGTGTATCTTGAGGTAGATCACCACGTCGTTTCCTGCCTATTGGTTGATCAAACGATTCGCTCGGTGAATCATTATCAAAGAGAGCTCGAAGGGCTTTTGGTAGACCATATGGTGTTGTACATCGAAGATAACGTTTGTAACTGCCATATAAATTCGTTCGATCGTCACCGATAGCCATTGCGATTAGATCGATATTTGCATCTTCGGCACGTTGTTGAACGAGTGGAAGACGACTGCCAGAATTTCCATAACCATCTGTGATAATAAATATTTTCTTTTCGCCTCGTGTTGATGAATTGATAAGAAGATCAATAGCACTTTCGATTGCTTCCGCATCTTTTGTATCATCATCTTGATCGAATCGAATCTGTTGTGATAGTATAACTTTAGATACAGAATCCCATGGTTGTTCATTAGTTTTAATCAAACGAACTCTACTACCAAAAACAATAATTCCAAAATTTTCTAAACCCATCTTTTGAAATGCAGCAGCTAATACTACTACAGTTTCATGTAGGCCTTTGCCAAGTAGTCCGAACATCGATGTTGAAACATCAAGAACAATACAAGCAGCATGATCTCGTCTACCTCCAGCTAATTTTGCACTGAATATTTTCTTGTATGACCATTCACTTGTCATTGCTTTAATCAAACCAGGTAGATAGAGTGAGGATCCTCGAAGAGCTGCTCGACGTCGAGTAAATTTATTTACAGGAAACACAACGTCACTAAGAATTGTTGTAAGTTCATCAATAAGTCCTGTAAGACGTCGTTCATGTGAATCCCATGAATGCTCATCATTGAATTCTGAACCAATAGACAATGTTTGATAGAATTGGCGAAGCTCATCTGCTGCTGTTGGATAGTTTGTATAAATTTTTCCTGGCGTTAGATATTCAATGATTTGTTGTTTATCGAGACGATCAAGTTTTGGAATAGATTCGTTTGGTTCGCTAATTTTGTAGTTAAGACGATATTCTGTTTCATAAATTGAATTTTCTTTTTCTTCAATAGATGAAATTGTCTGTTGTTGCTGTTGTGCATCATATGTGGGTTTTTCAATGTTTATTGTTTGTTCTCTACGAGATATGAAATCAGTACTATGAGATGCACTTTGAGTGGTAAAACATGCATCAAGCATTAACATCATGAGACCGGCTAATTCCAATGCTAATGTTGCCATAGCATTTGCTTTTAAAGTTTTATGATGGAGATTTAATACTGCAAGCGAATCTAATAAATTCTTGCTTGATGATTCTTCAACTGTTTCAAGAAACATAATACCAAGTTTGATTTTATTCGTACTAATTGTACTTGAAAAATTTTTATCATCACGTTCTTGTGTAAGGCCATCAGTGATCATAAGAACAAGTTGATGAGCAGTTGGTTCAGATGTTTTTGCTGGAAAAACTTTTTCAGCAATTCTTGCTAAGCCAGTTGCTGGATATGTACCTTCATCGAATGAAATACTTTCGAGAACAAATTGCCCATCTTGATCAGTAAAACGTTGTTTCATATTTTTCAATATTTTTTGATTAGCTCGACCACCAAATCGTGCAACAGAAAATTTAAATTCCATTTTACGTAATAATTCCATGAGTACAACTAAACTTTCATAGATTGAATTTCGGTGAAGACTCATTGAACCAGAATTATCAATCATAATGCACCAATGAATTTCCATTTCATTAATTCGATCTTTCATTAATTTTTCCCAATCTTTTCGAAATTCTTCTAACATTGTATCAATCATCCATGCAATTGTTTTTGATGTCACAAGTTTTTTATATGTCCAATGTTCGATTTTTTTATCATATTCAAGTTCCTCTCGATCTTTAAGAGCTTCATCGAAACTTGTTGTCGCTTGTTTAGTAGCTAATTTCTTATATTGTTCAATTAATTCCGATTGTTTTTTCATATGATCACGTAATGCATTTTCTGTTAAATCAATTTGAATATTTTGAGCATTTATATTCTCTATTTCAGCTTGTAAGCTATCATAGTTAGTTCCTGTTGTACTTACTCCTGCCATTGCTTGAATTTTGACATTTGGTGGTAAGAGACTGTTAATAAGTGGTTGTATTTTATCTTTTTTGTATTGAAAATGTGTATTTGCATTTGTCAAAGTTGTTGGTTTTTGTGAACTATTTTGTGCTTTCTTCTTAATATTACTAATGCCTGCAGTACCATCATTCTTCATTTCTTTGAGCCATTCGCTAGCACTCATTGGTTTGTTGGAATCAGATTTTTCTGGCGATTGAGAATTATTATTGGTATCATTTTTATTTGCATCTTGATTTGATGTTGTCGATGATTGCTGCTGTTGAGCATTAGTATTAGTTTGTATTTGTGTAGGATTAGTCGAAATAGGTATAAACGTTTTTGATGGTAATGTTTGCTTAATGCGAGTAAGATCAATTTGAAGCTGATATAATGTCTGTCTGAGAAGTGGATACTTTTCTAGATGAAGAGAAAGAAGACATTTTTCAATGCGAGCAATATCCGTAATTATAAATTGAACGCCAATACGAGAAAATGATGATTCTAAAACACGTTTTATTACAAGTGAATTTAAAAGAAGACGAAGACCATGTTCAATAATATTATGACCTTGAGTAATTGTTGTTGTTTTATCTAATTCGAGATTATGATGAAATGTTAAATTGAATTTCATGAATGCTAGTACCCATTGATCAATATTTTGACGGTTTGTCAATGCTTGTTCAATAATATCACGAAGTTTATCAGAATCTTGAATGAATCTTTGTTGCAGAATTCGATTATCAAAATAATCTTTCATAAAATCAGACATTTTTTGAAGCATCGATGGTGAATATTCAGGTAAAGAATTAATAAGCGAAGGTTGGGCAATTAATTTTGGTCGTTTCGATTGGTCTGTATCGCTGATATTCATGGGATTTTTATCAAGCGTAGGAGTAGAAACACTTGATATTGTCGAATCAATTTGATCATGTTGAACTATTTTCTTTCGAATACATTTAACAATTGATTTCGAACTCATTGGGTTTTGTTGTGATTGATTATTAATTATATGTTCTAAGAATCGACAATGTGACAACGTGCAAAGAGCTGTTGTTAATGCAAGTGTATATAATCGTTCTTTGAATGGTTGATTACGTGATAGAAGTAAACCATGTAATGATGTTAAAAATGATGATAAAACATTGAAATAATATTGATTTGTTTTTGATATTCCATTATTTAATGTTAACCACGATGGAACAA
This sequence comes from Macrotrachela quadricornifera, assembly GCA_022393335.1. Lineage (NCBI taxonomy): Eukaryota > Metazoa > Rotifera > Eurotatoria > Philodinida > Philodinidae > Macrotrachela > Macrotrachela quadricornifera. The sequence goes on along the minus strand of JAJEKB010020494.1, from coordinate 27,476 downwards.
TTTGTTCAAGTAGTTCGAATTGAGTTTGTTCATTGAGATCGGTATTATCCATAGTTAATTTCACTGGAAGATGAATAAGATGAAGATAGGCTTTGATTGACTGTTGAAGTTCAATAGGAAATAAAATATCAGTTGCTATTGTCGACAATATATCGATCATTGATTGTGTGGATGATATTGTTTCAATAATTTGACGTTTTTGTTCAAGTTTAGCGATGTCATCTTTTGTCATCATTATCTTACAAAGTTGAAATGCATGTTCAAATGTATTTATGTTGGTTTCACTTGTGTAAACGTGATTAATATGTGTAATCGTTTGATGAATTTGTGATTCTGATAAACTTTTATCATTGAATATTGCCATTGTATTAGTAAAATTAATTAAATTATTTGAATCACGAGTAGTGACAGCACGTTTAAATTGTTCTTGTAATTGAGACCATTTAGTCGAATCTGAATCAAATTCGGCTGCTAACAACATTGCATCAATAAGAATTTGATCAATTGTACTATTTTGACGTAGTTGTACATCTATGAGAAGAGTAGCAAAGTTTATTACACGTGCTTGAACTGAAATCCATTGATTAGTTGGCAATGCAAGCATTGCACGTAGAATTTCACAATATCGAGTGATGTAATGTTGTGCAACAGTAGTTTGTCTACAGAAATCTATAGCAGAAGCAAGATTCTGTCTAGTATCGTTTGCTTTGTAACCTAAATCCGAAAGTTTGCAAGGGATGCCATGATACGCATCTGAGCTGTTCAGAAGTTTTTCAATATTCGAAAACCTGTCTGAACATTTAAAATAGTCTAGAATAACACGAGTCGCTTTTTGAACAATAACTTTGAAGATGTCCTTGTTTTCGTTTGATACAAGTAGATCGATGAGCTCCTTTTGATTGGTCAAGATACCTGACAAAAAATATCGTTTGTCCTTTTCGGTGACATTAATCCAAGGTCGTCCAGTCAATTGTAAACCTTGTAGGAGAATTCTTTGCCACTTAGCATATTTATATAACGAAGCTATAGTTAAATGACATGAAAGTAAAGTAGAATAAACATCACCTTTTGGATCAATCAAATTAGTTACAATTTGTTTAATTTCAGTTGGTATACATGAGAAAATTAATGTCCATTTGATATCAGTCGAATTTGATGTTAATAAATCATAGAGATCAGTTGATAAACTTTTCGATGAACGCATACCTTCGATAAGTACAGGTTCAATATTATTTATATTTGTTACTGGTTTTTTAGCAAGACGAATATATTGAATAAATGGTTTAAGACAGGAAGGCATTAACGGATCTTTACAAATACATTTATACATTGTTCTTAATGAAATAGAACATAGATTATTTTTATCATTAATTGTATTGTAAACATTTAAAACTGTTGTGATATATGATTGCATTGTATAAATTTCATCATTATTAATTGTTGAATTGATTATAGCATAGAGTTTTAGACGAATTGGTATTGATAAATGGATAGAATCAAATGAATTGTTAAAGAATATTAAATGATGAAAGAATTCAGGATGTTTTATGTCGACTTGAAAATATTCATTAAGTAATTTGATAATATCGATAGATGCTTTCCCATTTATATCACGTACAGTTAATGGAGCTGCAAGATTCTTGCTTGCAATATGTATTTTCTGTAATAATGATTCCCAATCATTCTGACTTTGTGGAATTGTAGTAATTTTATTTGAACTAGCAGCATAAGAAGCGTAAGCCATTGTAATAATTAATGAATATGGCTCATATGTAGTCATATTTGTTGTAATTTCTCGAATTTTCTTTAATGGTATTAATTGAAGATTACTCCAATCTATTGACGTCGTTTGTTTTCGTCTCGATGGATCAAATATTGGATTAAAATCACCTTGATAACCGATAACCATTGTTGTAATCGTACGATCTATCAATAATCCATCAATAGACATAACTGAATCACACAAACTCTGTAAATTAAATTCAGCAAGTTCAATAAATGGTGATACATCTTCAATTTGATCACATTTTATTCCAATATTAAATTTTACTATTTCATTCGGATTGATTCTAAATGGCTTTTCCATCGAAAGTTTGTCGTGAGATTCGGTTGAAATAAATGCTTCTTTAACAAATTCTTGTAGACATTTAGCAGATTCTACTCGAAATCGTAATACATTAGTACCAATATTCTTAACTGCGAGTAATAATTGTTTGTTTTCTCCAATTTCAATTTTTCCCCATTCTATTATTGATCGAGGAAACGCAAGAAAATTTGGTTTTTGAATATTAAGAGAGAATTCGATTGTTTTTGATTGAGATGAACAATTCGATTCAAGTTCAATATAACCTTTTAAATCGCATAGATTGACTGGTTGGTAAATAAAACTCACTTCGGTTTCTTTACTTGATTCGATTTTCGATTTGTTGGGTTGGATCGTCATATTTTTGTCTAATGTATCGGTTTTATTTGATTCACTTTTTATGTTGTTTGGTTTCATCATCATATCTATATCTAATGAATCAGTTTTATTCATCGATAGAAAACGTGTAAATGAAACAATTGTTGCTGCTTGACCCGTATTTTTGAAAATTTCTTTGAATATGATTGGTTTTAAAGATTTTGTATCTGTATCAAACAATGCTTCTACATCGGCTGTTTGTTTAATTTCAATTGCTTTCTTAATAATCGATGGTAATTCCAAACGAGGTGTTGATGTTTCAGCAATAATTTGTAATGTAATATTTCGTCTTATGTTAATGAATTGAATATTTAGAGTAAATGTTTCTCGAATTTTTTGTTTAGACAATTGTATTGGAATATTAATTATTGTTGATTCATTCATTTTAAGACTTGTATTTTTATATTTCCAATCTGAATTTGTTATTGTAAGATAAAATACAAAATCAGTTTCACCCGTATTTTTAAATTCAAGTGGAACTAATCGATATTCACCTACATAGAAATCGGATATAGTTAATGTACCAGCTGGTTTTGAATTTTCAATTTTAAGATCATTTTGATAAGAAATTGATAATAGAGGACGACGAATTAATGCTTTAGCTTTAAGCCATTTTCGACTTTTTGATGGACTTATCGAAAGACAAATAATAGCTTCAAAATTTTCATCAATAAAATTATTTTCAGCTGGTTCAAGTTTCAAATTGAGTGTTGCTGTCATTTTACCATCTATCATAAATTCACCTTTGACAATACTTAAATGTGATTGATAGTTTGTTTCATTAGTTTGTTGTTGAGCATTAACGTTTAGTTTTGAATTGAGAACATTTTTCAAAATAATTGATTGAATTATTGGTGTACTACCACATGGTACTCGACCAAAATCAATTTCCCAAAATTCTATATTATTTTCTACTAATTTTATTGCGCCTGATTCAATTTCAAGATCGACTTTAACTATTTGAGCTTGAAATTGTATTGTTTCATTTAATGATAATGTGTTATCGATCTTTAAATCGAGTTTTTCAAAAATGTCACCTATGTAATTTTCCGGTGTTTTAAAAAGAACATCAATATCACTAATGTCTTTTGCTGGTACAGTTATTATATCAGGTGTCATACTAAAATCGAATTCAATATTTTTAGAATTTGTTGTTTGTTGTTTACGCTCAATTTGAACATTAAAATCTTTGTCAGTCTCATTATGTACAGTAATTCGTTGAGTAATACGTTGACGAATACCACTGAGAATAAGACCAAAGTTAACAACTACTAATTGAGGTTCACATACAATATTAGTTGCTTCTTGTGATAATTCATCAGGAATATGAAGCCAAACATGTGCATCACCAGCTAATTTTGATCTTAAAAATGCATCTTGTATATCATCTTCTATCATTAAAGGTGTTGTCATTAGATCACGAATTTCTTGCCATAAATTAGTTGATCGATTTGTTGTCTTAAAAATGTATTCAGCTTGTTTTGTTAATTTTGTCCATGCAGTTATTCGATTTAAATTTTCATTATTTTTACGTAAAAGTGTATAGAGTTTTGTAGTTTCTTCAAATAAAGTTTTCATAGTTTTTTCAGATACATTCTGTTCATCATTATTTATTGAATGTATCCATGCATAAGAAATAAGAAGTTGAACTCGAACATCACAAACTGATGCAATAATTGAATCTAATTTTTCTTTCATTCGGGACTGACAATTTTCTCCAGTATTTAATGCATATATCATCTCATGAGTAAATTGTTTATCAATGTCACCTTTTTCATCGATATCATTTATTGAAATAGATGCATTATAAGTAATAACACTATTGGCCATAACTGTTGTTTTATTTTGTGCTTTTTCCAAAACTTCTCGACTAGGTAATTTTTTGCATAACTCAATAAGATTGTTTGCTGTAAGTAATTTGGGAATTTCCAGTGAAACTTTCAGTTCTATCATATGATTAATATCGGTATGATTTGAACTTAATTCATCCAGGAAACGCTTGATTGGTGAATTTTTCATATATTTTTCGTCTTCATTGAATTTTTGTTGATTTTCTTTTTCTTGTTTCAAATCGATTAATATATCTTCCAGCTTGTCGAGATCTTGCAGTAAATTGGTATTTGTTAGTTTTTCACTCGTGTCATAATATTGATATTGTATATTACTCTTTTTATGAGCTGTAAAATAAGCTTGATTGGAACATAACGTATTGGCTTGTACAAATATAGTTCGATTGTCTGCAGCCAATTTATATTTCTGATGATTAACTTCCGACCATTTGATCTTGTTCCATATATTATGGTCAAGTTGAATTGTAATATATTTGACATTTGGTCTCATACACAATTGAAACATGTTATCTGCATCGGTTAATAAAAAGGTAATAGACACTGAGCTTTTGTCGTGGAGAATGAATTCAATTAATATTGAGTGATTGATTGGCGGCTGACATGTAATCGTTAGTTGTACGAGACTCTTTAATTCTTCGAAACCGTATTGTGTTAAAAGAAAATGTAAGGATTTCTGGTTATATGTTTGAATCAAATATGTTTGAATCAAATATGTTAGTCTTTTAACAAGATCTTGAGGAGCTATTATGAAAATCTTTTCATTGCCGAGTTGCTGTGATAACATGTAAGAATGGATTCTTTCGAGACATACACCATATATGTCATCGGCACTATATAATGCCGAACTAGAAAAGATCGATTTTGCAAAATTGAATCCTTTAAATACGAATTCTAATCCACTCGATACAATTGTCTCGAGAAAAATGCGATTTTTATTTCGTTTTTCTTTACGTTTTTCAATCAAAGTGTTTGAAGCTGTTTTCCAATCATTCGAAGCTTTATTAGTCAATTGAGTATGTGTTCGAACATCACCTATTGCTCCAATAAGTTCATTAAGTTTATTTTCAGCATGACTATTACTATTAGTAACTTGATTGAGAAATAAAGTCTTCTGTAATTGCCATGCTTTATCTAAGATATTGAATAGTTTATTAATTTCATTTTCATTATCAATAAATTTAAATAATGATGTTTCTAATATGTTTTGTGCATCTGTATAAAATGTTGCAATTGTTTGAAGCAATTTTTCTAAAAGATCATAACTGATAGGTTCAAATGACATATCCATAATAATATATTCCATATTATCAATTAATCCAAGTAATAAAAAATAAAGTATTTGATTTTTTTTAAATTTTGGTATATATTTTTTTCGTTTATCATTTGTCATTTGTGTACTAGAAAGAATTTCTTTATTTTCCATCAATTGTTTTATATCAGCAAATTGAATACCACCATAATTTTTTGTTTGATCGAAAAGTAAATGAAATGATTTTATTTTTCTATCATTAGAATCCAGTTTTGTTCGTATTTGATATTTTTCTGCTTTAATAAAACCACGAATAATTTCTTTAATTGTAATATATAATAAATTTAATAATTCATCGCAAAATTTCTTCATTTTTGAACGATTTTTTTCTAATTTATGGCATAGATCTTGAATTGATTTAAATAGATTAACAATTAAATCTGATTTAATTTGTTCACTCAAAAAAACATCTTCATCATTAAGTTTTTGATTTATATCACTCATTTGACCGAATATATTACATAATTTATCAAGTTCATTATATTCATCTTCAGTTAACTTAGTTGAAATATTATTTATAAGCGTATTTATAGTACGCCACAATTGCATAATCATATATGATGATGGTAGAAGAAGTTGATCAACAGTTTGAATCGATGAATCTAATTTATCAACAAGACTAAATATATTTGTATTAAAACCAAATGTAATATGAAGAACTTGATAAAGTAATGATTCAATACGACTTCGAAATTGTTTTGCACTCGTACCAATAAATTGTAAAATGTCAGTTTCTCTTTCTGGTAAATGTGGATCAATCTGTTCACGTGTCATTGGACTCAATAGATCATCAAGTGAATTACGTGTACAACCATGTTGAACTTGTACATAACGACAACCAGTTATTAATAAATTATATATAAAACGTTGAAATTGAACAAGTGATTGTTGAATAAAATCACTATTATCACCAGAAATAACTGACATAAGATTTCCAACATCAAGTTTAATTCGTCGACTTATATTAACTTCTAATTTAGTTATATCTTGATTATGATAAATATTTTCGATGAAATTTAAACCACTTTGTCGAATGAATGCATTGAGATTACAAAAATCTCTTCTTTTTTTGTTTGTAATAAAACTTAACATTTGTTTTGTTTGAGTTCGTTTTGAATAGATAGACCAACTTGATATAGAATTAATCATCGCATCAAGACCAATATTCATTATATTAAAATAGAAATGTAAAAATCTATATGTTGGATCTTTATGTTTGTTTGCAAGAAGATTTGCATCATCATTTAATTTCTCTACAATATCTTTAATAGTTTTTTTAACATTTTTCAATCGATGAATATCACGATCATTGATAATGAAACTTGCTGTTGGTTCTGATTGATTGAGTTGATGTCGAGCAATTTCTATTATAATATTAAGTAAACTGACTCCAACATTCGTTGTATCTACTGTTGTCGATTTTTCAGTAGATTTTTCTTCAATTATTTGTATACATTCTTGAACATGATTTGAAATTAATTTAATTCGTTTACTAACTCGATCGATCCATTTTTGTTGTTCAATTTGCTGTGCTATAGTATACGTATTTTTTCGTTGTTCGATATCATTTTTCAATAATACAAGTTTTTCTTCATTTGTTGTTAAAAATTCATTTTCAATTTTAATCGTCTTATTTAATATATCAATATTCTTTTGTGCTTCTCGTTTTAAAGTTGGATTTTCTTCTACATTCTTAATGGTATATTCTTGTTGAAGTTTTCTTTCAAGTTCTTCAATTTTTCCCTTCTGTTCACTACATAATTTTTCAGTTTGTTGATATTCATTTTTAAGTACATTTATTTTAGTTTCATCATCTCTTAATATTGATAAATCAATTTGATCACGATGCTCGAAATCACATAAACTTAATGCTGACCAATTAGCAAGAATGATAATTGAAAATGCAGATGCTATTTGAATAGGAAATAATTCAGCAACACTTGTTGCTAATTTCATAAGAAAACCATTTTGAGCAGATGAATCAGTACATAAATCAATTAATTGTTGTGATATAGCTATAGCTCTTTGAACAATAAAGATAATATGTTTGTCTTGATTGATTAACATTTTTGTTGGATCATTATTATACATGAAACTTGATAAACAAGTATTAGTATTCAGTATGTTAGATAATTCAATTGTTTGATCAAAATTAATTAAAGTTGATTTATTAAAATGTGTTTCCATTAATAATGGATCAGATAAATAATCATTGATTTTTGTATAATTAGATGAAATAATTCTAATAGCTGTTAATTGTTCTGGTGCAAGTAAACATAAAATGTCTTCAGGTCGAAGAATAATTGGTAAAAGACAACAACTAGCATCATTTGTATAATTTTTAATACAATTTCTAGTATATGTTAAATCATGTGTAATTGTTTGAACTGATTCAAACATATTGAGAAAATGAACTTGAAATACTTGTTTCCAATTATTCATAGCTGATGATAAATTTGAAATCATATCATAATTTGATAAACGTTGATATTCTGATTCTTCAGTTAAAAGATTATGTCGAAATTGAATATAAGCAAGCGTTATATTGTCTGCAAGTGTTAGTATTTGTTGATCATCATTTTGCGTATTTGTAGATGAAAGTATTCGTTCAAGTTGTATAGCTAAATTATTATTTAATGATGATATAGCTGTTTTAAGATCATTTGAAATTGAACTATTTGAAATCCATTTATCAGATGTAATCAATGAAAAAACTTTAATCCAAGTTCTATTAGCAACTTGTTGATTAATAAGTTGTGTTACTTGTTCAAGTTGTTTAAATGAACGAGATGAACTTTCTTCAGTAATTTTTTTTTGTTGTATATCGAAATGTTTTTCATAATTTGATGTAACAATTGTAGAATTATCTAATTGAATATCATCATTTGTTAATGGTGTTATTGAATTTATATTTGGTATATGACTTTTTAATATCGTCTGTCGATTAATTTGTTGTCTATATAAATTAATTTGCGCAGTTAATGTTGGTTCTTCAGCAAGAATTATTTCAATTTTACCATCTGTATCTTTACTAACATCAATTGATTGAAGTTGTGCAACTGTATTACGTATACGATTAATTATTTCATGTGGACGTATTGGTAATTTATCAGCTTCTATTAATAAGTTATTTAATTTTCTCATACATTCGTCAATACGTTTTTGTTTTCGATCTTCATCAACTGAAGTAAATTGTTTTGTTGATGTTTCAGTTGAAATATTTGACTTAATTTCATCGATATGTTGACGTTCACGAAATAATGGAAATATTGAAGAAACAAATTTTTCAAGATTATATTTATTAATAAATGGTGTAAAATACATATCATCGAAATATTTATTAAGTTGAGTTTGTATTTGATCAAAATATTGTTCATTTTGTATAGTGCGAACATAAAGTCCATTTTCATTTAAATCAATTTTTGAAATAGTTGAATTAAATATCATTTCAAGATGAATTATTGTATCTGGTGTTGTTTCATATAATTTATCTAAAATTAGTTCACTTCCATAAATAATATGTAGAGTAAGTAATTTAAATAAACGAATACTATCTTCAATAAATTGAAAAAGTAATTGAAAATGTTCTATCTTTTCATCAAATGATTGTTCATTATTAAGAGTATTGTTATTTAATAAACTTCGTAAATATTTATCAATCATAGTAATACATGCATATTTTGTACCAAATGGTTTTATATAGGCAAGTGATGCTATATGACTATTAATATTCAATGGTTGAATTGTTTGAATGTAATTATTAACATCTTGTAAAAGATTTTGACTATTAAGAGATGAAAATGTATTCTGATAATTTTTTAATAAGCTAAATAATTTCATAATTGTTATCCATTCATCATCAGTTTTTTCATTATGAAGTTCATTGAAATCATTTTGAAATCGAACAAGATTTTGATAAGTTATTTTACCTGGTTCTTTTCGTTTTATAACATTGTGTTGAGAAAATTGTTTTAATTGTAAATAGACATGTGTTACTTTATTATACAGTTCTGTACTAGTTAATGACAATTGTGAATCGATTTTCCAAGCAGGATCATGCTGAAGTAGAATAAGACATGATATACCAAATGTTTGATAATTTATATTAGAAATATTTCCTTCATATGTAAGTTGTTTTGAATAATAACGTCGTTCAATATTTTCTGGTAATATTTCTGATAGAATTTGATCGAGTTCACTAGTGGGAATATCACATTGTAAACTCCACATAGTTATTGTCATAAAACGAACAGAATTTTTGACTGATATTAAACAACAATCTTCAGATTTTTTACTCGGACAATAAAAAATTATACAATGCGGTTTAAGTGAACGAAAATCAATTATTTTTTCTTGATTACATAACTCATTCCATGACGATATAACACTTATATGAGACGCTCGTGATATAAATGATGGTAAAAAGAAAAAACCACAAATAAAAAGTATAAGTGGATTTTCTAAAATTTCATTATTATCAATTAATGTATGACCAAATTCAGTTCGTAATACAGCTTGAACATTCAGTACATCATTTGTTTCAATAAGTGATGGATTTTGCCGACAATTATAAAGATGTTCAATGAGTCGATTCAATTGATTTGAATCAGGTGATTGAAAACGTTCATAAAGAAATTTACAATTTTCATGAACAAATAAATTTTTCATTGAATTTTGAAATTCATGTCGTGCTTTCGTTGCTTTTTCTACAGTTTCTGTTCGTCTTACGGAATAATTATTATACTGCTGCAAAAGATTGTTATATTGTTGTTGAAGTGTTTCACGTTGCTTAGAAAGATTTTTCAATGGTTCATTTCCATCAATTAATATACTATTTGGATCAAAGACGGATCCATATCGTGCGATTCCTGATGGTCGTTTTCGATCCATGTTTATCAGTACTACATCATCATCCATGTCATTTTCTTCAGTAGCTACTTTTTCAATGGCTTCAATCTTCTTATGACATTCATCAATTTCATTTTGTTTATCATCAAGTGCAGTTTTTGTATTAATAAAATCATTCTGTATTGTACTCGTCTCAGATGGTAACGCTTGAATACATTGTTCAATGGCTAATGAAATTTGTTCTGTCAATAAATGACAACACAATTTTGTTTCACATTCAATAATAAAATCTAATGTAATACAATTATTTTTTTGTAACGCATTTTGAACATTCTTGGTTAAAAATGATTCAAATGTCCATTGTAAACCAATCCATTGCATAAGTAAATGATAATATTTAATTGGATTGACTTGATCAACTTGGTGATATCCTTTATTGAGAAAATCAGCCATAAGTATATTAAAATCTTTTCGTGTTGACATAATTGGTGCAGCATGTGCACGTTCAAATGCCCAAATAAGACCACTTTGAAAATTTTGAAACATATGAGTACGAAATTGAATTTGAGCATCGATAAATGTTGGTTCTTGAAATATTTGATAAGAAATACATTTTGTTTTAAATGTTAAAATTGGATTGACAAGACCAATAAGTTGAGAACAACATTTAGCAATAATTTGCCCTTGAGAAGAATCAAATGAAGTTGACGAAAGATGTGATGATGAAAGAAAATTAGTAAATACTTGTGCCATTGAAATGACACGTTCTAGAAAATTATGACGTTCTTCTGTATCGGTGAATGATGTATTTCCAATGAATATATGTAAAAGTGAACAGACTTTATCAACTGATGGTTTCAAATTATTTGTTTTTTTAATTAATTCTTGAAGATTAAATTCAACATTAGTCTGTTGTTGAATATGGATTGGTGATTCAATAAGTTTGAGTTGTTTCAATGATTCGAATGGATCATCGACTTTTTCATTGTCATCATTTTCTATTGATTTTATTATTAATTGTTTTATGTTATTCAAATTTGGATTATTTGGATACATTCGAAGTAGAATTTCATCGAGAAATATGTTGAGTAATTCGTAATTAGTTTCTTTCGATCGATCTTTCAATAGTAAAATACATTCAATCATACCGAAAATAAATTCGACAAGACAACGTTCAATTCCAATAAGTTCAACTTGAATTTTATTTGAATCTTGTACCCAAAGTGGTTGTTTAATATCGATACGTTCCGATGTAGAAAATATTGTTATTGTGTTAAGTTGAAGTTTATCCATAGAATCTTGTAGACTTTTAACAAAGTAATGATATTGTTCTTCATCTGATAGAAGAGATGCATAACAGCGAAGAATTGACCAATAACATGCTGATACAGGATTGATTTGTTCGTTAACACGATAAAGCATAGTTCGTACACATTGATCCAATTGTCTGTAAGTTACTGAATAATCGGTTGGATACGTAAGTTTATTTTCTTTGACATCTTGCTTGACTTTATAATGAGTGAGAAGAAGTAATTCAGCTAATTGTCTTCCAGCAGGCACATCAGCCAATTGAGCGCAAAGTAATTCATAAAGATCATGTGATCGCATTAAATCAGGTGTTTCGATATTGATATTAGCATCTATGGAAGGTAACCAAATTTTAATTACTCGATTGAGAAATGCTGACGAAAGCTTATTCGAATGAATTCGATTAAGATTGGCTGTTGTGAATAATCGAAAATTTAGATGAATACCATTATCTTCATTCAATTTATCATCGCTTGACTTTTCGTATAAGGATAACATAGGATTATCTTCAGTTAACGAATTTAGCCGTTCGAGTACTTCAGGTGGAGCCGAATTAACATTATCCAATAGAACCCACCAACCTTCACGAATTGCTTCGACTAATTCAGATTCAACAAATGAAAAGCCCATTTCGTTCTTATCATTATCGCTATGTTTGAGATCATCTAATTTCAAAATAAAATAATCTGCCTGTTTAACATAATATGTAAGAAGTATTTTTAATTGAGCAGGCATTTGAAACATTTTATTTAAAGGTTCAAGTAGAATTTTGATATCTTCAAGAGCATCTTTTTGACGCTCAATATGATTGATCATAGTTGTAATTGTACTATCAGTAGAAATTAATGTACCTCGTTGTTGCATAATCGATTCAAATTTCGTAAATAGAACTCGATTACTTTCATAATTAAGTAGTGGCATACAAACAAGAAATAGCATTTTAGATAGTTGTTTGAAAAGTCTATCAATTTTTTCAAATAATATATTATCTCGTGTTTGAATTGTTGTTGGTAACCATGTACCAATTAAATCGGATGTTTCAAAATTTTCATGCAATTGAATAACTTTAAGACGATTACGTGTTATACGAGCTAGTTCAATGACAAGAGATGTTTTTCTCGAACAAATATCACCTTCGAGTAAAATAGCACGTCTAGATTGGCATGCTGCAGCCAATAATTCAAGTTGTTCTATTGTTTGTTTAGTATGAATGAGACCATTCTTTGTTTGATTTGGATCTTCACTACCGGCATCAATATATATCGAGCCAATTCGAACAACATTTTCAATAGCCATATCAATGGATCGATCACTTTCCCATTTTTCGAGACTTTTCTCTATTTTAAAATTTTCATTTATTAAATGACAGACATGTTTAAAATCGTGTTGCCCTTGAAATTGGCAGGCATATACAACTTGTGCAAATTTTCGTATCGATAATTTTGTCTTTTCGCCGATGTCGAATTTTTCATCATGTACTTTATTTTCAGTTGCATTGATATATTGATAGTGATCCAATTGATTTCGAATTGAACCAAGAAAGACATCACGAAATTTGGATAGATCACGTAAATTCATTTCGTAGGGACCACCCATTGAGCCAATGATACCACGTTCAATATCTTGTTTAATTTTTTGATGTAAATCAAAAACTTCCGATAATTGTTCCTCATTGATTGTCGATTTATTTTCATTCTTTTTATCCTTACTCTTATTATTCTTATTCTCTTTATCCTTGTTCTCTTTATCCTTTCGGAATAAATCGCTAAGAATAATACGAAGTTCATCAATTTTGTAATCTTCAAGTTGAACAGTCGTGAATAGATTCGTGATAGATCGAGGTAATTTACTACGTCCACCACCAATTGTTGCTGGATTCATTGTTGCAAATATAAGTACCGACGATGTATCAATAGATTCATGTGTTGATGGTACATTGAATGATTTTGCTCCACGATAGAATAATGGTGTTAAACCTTCGAGAACTTCAGGCGATGCAAGATTCAATTCATCAAATAATATCCAACTTTTATTTCTTAGCGCATCGAGTACTTTACCATCTTGCCATTCAAATACACGACGACCATTCATACAACGTGGTATAATACAACCGATCAATTGATCAAGTGATGTATTTGCTGACATATTGATTCGTTCACATTGTTTGCTCAATAATTTACATACTTGTGTAACAACATGAGTTTTACCGATGCCAGGTGGTCCTTCGAGAAGAAGTGGTGTTTTTGATGATGTTGCAGCAAATATACGAGCAATTTGATTGAGTAATGTCGGCGTAGGCACATTGTCAGCGAAACGACGTCTAATTTCGTCGATTGTCGGTATTGGTTTGTCATTTATCCAAGTATATCGCACACCGGTATATCGAAGAGCAATATAGTCATCTCCAATCTCGAATGGTAACGGAAACGTTGAGTTAATGTCACTATTTTTTATAGATTCAAGAGTTCGTGCACCATGGATTGCATCAGGTGATTGAAACATGGGAATGTATTCTTTCCATTTTGTATCTCCTTGTTGTTGAGTCCATTTTTCGTATATAGTATTATGTAACGCCATAGGCAATTGATCAAAATAGAAAAATCGAGCACCGAGACAGAGACGTTGTTCGAACGAAAGTCCTGAATGTTGATTGAAAATAAAATCAATCCAACGAAATAAAAGTTGAATATCATTATTAAGTCGCCATAAATGATGTTCTCGAACAGCTTTACGCAGCGAGAACATTATCGAAACATATTGATTGGCTTTATTACGATTTAAACCACGTTTGATCAATTCACCAATGAGTAGATGTTCAATATCGGTATCTGTATACGGTGAAATGTGGATTTCTGTAAATCGAGATCGAGTAGCTGGACTCAATTTTAAAAGTTGATGTTCTTGTTCTTGATGAACACTAGCAAAAACTTGAAAGTGTAACAATAATTGGATATCTAATTGACCTTTGGACTTATCATTGATTTGACTAGTAATGTCTTCGGTAAGAGCAAATGTTGGCGATGGTTCAAGCATAGAATTAAGCCGTTCAATAACTGCTTGACTCGGTGAATCAAGATCTTCAAGAAACAGAATTCCACTTTGCTTGGCAGCCACTGTTACTGGTCCATCATTGAATAGAAAGATAGGTTTTGTTCGATCAGTACCGCAAGCATTGAGTGTTTCCCAAATGGATTTGAAACGGTCATAATAGTTTTGAAGTGTAGTATCTTGATTGAATGTTTCAAATGACT
The DNA here is from genome assembly GCA_022393335.1 of Macrotrachela quadricornifera. Lineage (NCBI taxonomy): Eukaryota > Metazoa > Rotifera > Eurotatoria > Philodinida > Philodinidae > Macrotrachela > Macrotrachela quadricornifera. The sequence continues at coordinate 12,449 of JAJEKB010020494.1, read as the reverse complement.
TGTGTTCAAACAGACGGTCATATTCATATAACAGATCATCAACACATTTTATTAGACTGTCTGGAAACATTGTTTCATCAACAAGATGTCGATTTTGATTACCACTATCATCTATTGTTATTTGATCACTACTGTTATTGCCCGACATCGTTGTCAAGGGTGGATAATCACGAAAACTGTCATCTGTAGTATTTGCTGTTGTTTCTTCGGATTGGATTTCACTGCTTGTGGTCATGTAAGGTAACATGTTGAAGCCATCATCGTAAAGATTATCATCAACAGTTTCGTTTTCGACAGAAAAATCTGTAACAGTAGTCATTTTTGTCTTTGGTTGTTCGCCTTTTATTTCGTCAAAACCGTCGTTATACAAGTCGTTGACGGGTGTGTTGATAATAGCACTGCTTTTTGCTTTCGATTGTTCACTGACTGTTTCACCAAAACCATCATCATACAAACTGTCTTCGGAAATATCGTTGCCTTCATTAATTCTTATCTTTGTTTGTTCGTTTTCTGCTTCACCAAAATCATCATCATATAAACTGCCTTCAGAAATATTGACAATGTCACTGCTTTTTACCTTTGGTTGTTCACTGGCTGTTTCACCAAAACCATCGTCATACAAATAGCCATCAGAAGTATCAGCGCGTTCATTAATCTTTGTCGTCAATTGTTCATCTTTTGTTTCGCCAAAACCGTCGTCATAAAAATTGCATGATTTTATTGCATTCGTACTGCTTGATTCAAAACCATCGTCGTAAAAGCCCGTATGATCGTTTCTACCGTATGTTGCTCTGCTGACATCCTTGGATTCAACGTTAAATGATTCACCAAATTCTTCGTTGCCAGCCATGTAATAGTTGTCCATATATGATTGATATTGCTGATCAGTTTCTTCATTTGCTGTTTCGATGATATTTTTCACTGTATCACCCATTAATTCAGATGTAGCAGGTAATTGATGCATTTCCATTCCCTTTTGCATATTCGATGAATCGTCAAATAATTCTTCTTGTTCACGAAGTCGTTTTTCATTTCGAGCATAGTTCGATTCGAATTCAGCTATAGCCGATGGTAAATTTTTGATTAAATCCGTTAAAGTTTTTATTTTATTTTGAGCATTATTTGGCAGTTCGCCTTTGTCATTCGATGAACGATAGAGACATTTAATACGAAGAAGAACAGATTCAGCTAACATTGGCAATTGTTTTAATAGATCGAGAAATGAATGTGGGCGTATTTCACCAATAAGATCACCAGCTTCAGTGTCCGGTGTTAAATGAACTTTGATTAATTCGTTCGAACGATTGGTTATTTGTGACCATGTTTCAACAAGTAATGATTTGCATGATGTTGGTCCGACAAGAAGTATTGGTTCACGTGCTCGAACAGCATGAGCAATTCGTACTAGACAACGTTTAAATGTTTCTGGTGGTTCAATTTGATTGTTTGTATTCCATAGATCACTGTTCGAAAGTTTTGCTGATTCAATTTTGACTGACAGTTCATTTTCAGCAAAACGAACTTGATCCCCCGCAATTTCTTCAATTTCGATCGGTGCTATAAATTCACTAGTGATAGTACCGAGACGAAACGACCATACTTTATTAAAATCATCGATTAGTTCCTTGCGTACTTTTGACATGTGAGAATATCTGGTACATAATAAAGAAATACCAATAGTTGGCCATAGTTCTACAGTGGGTGACAAGAGAGAATGACGATGTAACCACTTGACGATTTCACGAAAAGTAATTCGTGTTGGTTTATTAATAATTCGATGATAAAATGTCGAAATTTCATTAGCATTCTTAGTATCCAAAATTGTTGGTCTCTGTTTTTCTTGTTCTTGACGTTTTTCAATGATTTGAGAGAGTTCATTTTTAGGAAAATCACTAAATTGAACTTCAAGAAAACGATTACGCAATGAATCAGGCAGACGATGTCGATTTGCATAGGAAGCATCATTTTGAGTAGCGAAAAAACGAAAGCCCGGCTTAGCTAAAATGATTTTACCGCTAGTTGGTATGGTGATTGAATTTTTTCCTTCAAGCAATGGAAATAACATGTTCATTACTGATGGATCCGCCAAATTGAATTCATCGGCAAGAAACCAAGATCCATTAGTCATTGCCGAGTATAATGCACCTTTTCTGAATACGAAACCATCGTTACTGGGCAAAAATGAACCGAGATAATCTTGAATTGTAGTTGTATCCGTGTTATTTACTCGCTCTAGACTTATTTGTGTTGTCGATGATTCGGCCTTCATATGTTTACATAGATGGGAGATGAGTGCAGTTTTACCGACAGCAGCTGGACCTTCGAGCAAAAGTGGAATATTACATGCGACAGCACCAAGTACTGCATCAGCATATTTCTGTCGTGACGCTGTCAAAATATGTTCAGGATTATCATTGACCATTGTGATAAAGTTTGGTTGTTGTAATTTGTCTTTACCTTTGCTAAGAAGATTTTCAACTTTGTGGATTAATTCATTTTTGACATCATTATTAGTCGCCCCTTTAATTTGATTGGCAATAGTGACATGAAATGCTGTCCAAAGTGCTGAAGGAAATGAGAGTGTATTTTTATTTTGAAGATGTAGAAGATATGTACTATCAAGTAAACGAACAATATTTCGTAGAGTTAATGTTGGAAAATTTTGTTTGTTGTTATTGTAAGATGAGAGTATTGTTTTGCAAAGAGATACAGCCAAACTATGATCTATATCAGGCTCGTCAGATAAAATAATATGAGCTAACTGGTCAAGTTCTTTGTCACATTTTTCAATCGTATTGAATGGCATATCATCCATGTGAACGATAGCAAATCGATTGTAGAGTGCAGGTGAAAGTTCAACACTAGCACCACTAACTGATGATTGTTGTTGACCAATAGGTGGAGTCATTGTTGCTACAAGTTGATATTCAGAGTGCATAATTTGTTCTTCAATATCACCTCGTTCAGTTAATGTGAGCATTGGCTTTTGCTCGAGAACTGGATTTAGGCGTTCCAAAACGGATGATTCAGCCGTAGCCAAATTGTCAAGTAGAACCCAATCACCACTTACGTAAGCTGCTGTCACAGCGCCATGTTGCCATATGAGTTTAGTACCTAATACAATATATATATGCTGTCAAAAATGGACATTTTCTTAGAGTATCTACCGAAAAAAGACATCTATCCTCAAATTACCCATTATACACTTAGATGTATCAATATATGCATGAATCAAACGAGGTCAAGTTATCGATATTCTCAAAAAAAATCCTCTGATTTATTCGTATTTTCTTGACAGATTCAAAACTAACTATATGACCACTGATCATTACTTCAATTATTCGATTGATAATGTTTACTGTCATTGATTTGGTGATTTGACGTTACTACATTGCATGTAAAAAGAAAGTTTTATTGCTCATTTGAGGAAAGGAATCAGAAATTTATGATCAATTGTCATTATAATAAAGAATAAATAAATTTATATGAAATATAATCTATTGTGGTAATTCTGACACTCAATTAGGGTAACTGACGTTTATATATAATTTAATGTAAATATTATATATTTTCAAACTTTTCGCAGCATTACATAGAATTCAATGGAAATTACGGATCTCCCAAAAGCTTACATATTTTCGATGTAAAATAGTCAAGACGTATTATAATTACAATTTTCATTGTAAATGACAAATCAATACAATGTTAGTTTAACGAAAGTTTGAACACATGCAGTGAAGAAACATACAAACTAATGCTGCACAAGCTGTGTTCTTTAACCCTCGGATGCCTAAGCGGGGTCCATTTGGACCCCACAATAGGATATAGACATTCAACAAAACTATCTCGGTATTTTTAATATATCTGTGTCAATCCAGTCATGAGAATGTTTTCTCTTTTCTTTTGGTATTGTTATCATCACAGTGTCATTGTGAACAGTACTGTATAACAATCATACATCTTTCTTCTCTTGCGTTCTTTTGATATTCATCGATGACGCGCATCTATTTTCACTATCTCTTTTTATCCTCTTCTAGTGCATTTCTCTTTTTTTCCTGCTTATTTCACATCTCATACATATCCTTTCTTTCTCGCATTCCTTTTGTACATGACGTCACACCTGGTCTAGTTTCAATATTCTTGTCCAGAACCTTCGAGAAGATGATTATTGTCCCAGAATCTCTAGCATATATATATATATATATATATATATATATATGTATCCGCCCTTGTTCTTCTGATATTTATTCTTTTCAGTTTCTATCTAATTGTCAGTTGCAAGTAAGCTGAAGAGGAAAATAATCTAATTTCGGAAAGAATACTGGTCCAGCAATCAAAATCATGGAATACGAATATATGCTATCATATTATCTCCAAAAATTAGCTCCGGCATCGGAGGGTTAAGGGTAATTTCTCTTTCCAAACCATTCAAAAGAATTTTTATTCCTTTTTTATTTTGGCATGAATACTACGTAGTTCGGAGGCAAATACTTTTTTTGGTAGTGACTACATTCCATAGCGAAAACTTCAAGGTCATAGTCAGAGAACTGAAGTATTCCAATCCTTTCTGCTAAAAATTCACCTGAAAGAGTAAACGAATGAAAACTTTTTCGAAATGTAAAAATGTTTCTGTCATTACTGATATTATTCGTCATTCTTTGTAAAAAAAACATGTCTTCACTTTGAAAATCTTTGACTGAAAGCCAAACATTTTGAAAACAGATATAGCTAGTGGTATATATTTATCATCAAGTGACAGAAAGAAGTGTATGGTATACAAAACATGAATTTAGTCAACAATGGATTAATATAAGTGAGTTTAAGCATGACATTTTGAAAATATATTTTTCGGATCAAAATAAGGTTCTAATTTAGTCAGTAGATAGAGAAATTGTTTTCTTTTGATATATTTAAATATGAGTACGTGTAGTTCATTTGATTTACGATTTATAAACATTATCTTTAAAGCTTCGAAAATAGTACATCTTACGAACATAGGCTCCGGTTCGAGTAATACGCCGTGCAGAATCGAGGGTCATATTTGTCTTTAGTTTTGAACATATCGAAAGAGAACAACTTTTCTATATGTGTTGTCTACCTTAATATTTAATATTAATTAAAGGCAAATGTCATTCTACCATTGTCAGCATTCACCTAATTTGTCAATATTTATATATCTTTACGTGATATGAAACTTTATCTTAATCAATGACAAGTACACTTCACTAGCTGTTTTCATTCCTGTGTTTCTTTGGCTCATGATTATTTTCTGTCTTCTTTTTTTATAATAGATCGTAAAATCAATCTAATCATACCAAAAGTTGGATCTGTTGGATCTTGCGTATCATTCGGAACAAGTTGACCAATGAGAGATGATGGTTCAGTTTCTGGTGTGATATTGAGTTGATGGACACGTTTGGAATGAAGCCAAGCAAGTGTAAGAAGAAGTTCCGATTTACCACATGCTTCTCCACCAGTAACAAGTATTGGTTGTTTGATTCGAAGATTGAAACAAACTTGTTTGAGTACACTTAATGCTCGATCTGTCAACGCATAAGGTAGATCGGCACGAGTCGATGATGAAGAATATTGAATATCTGTATTGAATTCGATGTTGAAACGTTTTTTGAAACATGATTCAATAAGAGCGCGAGCTCGAGTGTGTCGAAATCGAGATTGATACATATTGAGACCACATTGTACGAATTTGTTCATTATTTTCAGAATGGATGATCGAGCTGCCGCTACTAACCAATCCCATAACCAGGCTCGATTGATTCGATAGATTCCATACGAATTAATGAATTCGTCAGTTAAAATAGTACGATGAACATCTGTGTGAACTTGAAATGCTACCTTCCAAACGTCGGGTATAAATTCAATCGACAAACCGGCCATTTTAAATGTTCGACTCCATTCATATTCAACATCATCGGTTATCGTATCAATACGAGCTGGACATTGAATGTTATCAAAATTGATTTTGCATTCATCGTCCTGTTGATTAACAGTAAATTTGATTGAATAAATAGCAGCTTTAGGCCATTCTAACTCTTCCAGCATTCTTTTTATTCTGTCTCGACCTTTATAACGATATCGAGCACCGTAAATACACCAAGCGCCAAAACTAAGTACAGCAACTTGCTTTTTAATTTCGGTCGGCCATTGATTTTTCTCTTTTTCCCATATTAACAAATTGATCCATTTCAGAAGTTCTCGAATCGATATTTCAGTATATGGACCAATTTCTTCGAAATTTTTCTCTGCAAGTAGTTTTTTGATTTCAGCATTAAATTTCGAGACAAGATCTTCGGATAGACTTTTAGCTTGTTCTGGAAAACATGGTTTCAAACGAATTTCAACAATTTGCCGCCATTCTTCATCGGGCATAACTTTGAATATCATTGGACGAAAACGAGAAAGGGATGAAGCCGATAGTTTTTCTCGTTTGCCTTTGAAAAATCCTGAATTTGGATTTTGTGTAGCAAAAAGGCGAAAATCTTTGTGTTTCTTATGAATGACAACTGACTCTTGAGCTGAACTTGTATTGTTAATTTTCAATTCTTTTGTATCGAGTGCTGATTCGATTGCCTGGAGTACTGTATCTTGAGCAAGATTGAGTTCATCCAAAAGAAGCCAATAACCCTTTGAGAATGCTTTAGTAAATGGGCCATCAACAAATTGAAACACAGTTGAATTAGTTCGAGGATCAAATACAAGTGCAACTTTACCAAGAAGATCATCAATTGTGACGCGTGATGACATATTGTAACGAACTAATTCTCGACGACCGCACAAATAGGCAGCTTCCATTATACTTGCACTTTTGCCGACACCAGTGCTTCCTTCGAGTAAGATTGGAACGGGATCATTGATTACTTCCATGACTTTTGCTACATTTTCCCGTGCTGTAGCTGTCAAAGTGAGCCGAGCCTGATCTTTCTCGTGAGTAGATGTGACAGGTATCGAATGAGGTAGATGTGGCTGTGTATGTGTCAGATAGTGTCGAAGATGACTGTCCATTTTATAGAATTGAGATGATTTTAGCTTACGTAAAAGTTTGTCAGCATCGGCAAAATCATTATGTCGCACCTGAACATAATCTTGCTTATTTTTAGCTTCAGTTGTAAAAAATGCATGTTGTTGTTGAATTTTGTCATTGTCAACGTCCAGTTCAAGATCTGCATCAGTGTCTTTAGTTGATGAAACATTAAGTGGTAGTGCTTCACGTTCAGTTGGCGTTAGATTGAGTACTTGCGCAAGAATATTTGTCGCTGCTAATTTTAATTGACCACCACAACCCAAAAGACCCATTAATTGAGGTACGAATGGAGTGAGTAGTGATATCCATATCTCTCGTGACACTGATTTCGTAATCTCATGTGAAAGACAGACAAGATGAGATGTGCAAGCAGCAACAAGAGATGCATCACTGCTTTTTAGAAATTGAAATAAATTTATGAAAATGTTCGTCATATCAAAACGAGAATCGTTAATGTTCGAGCGTGACGAAAGAAAGACAATGATGTGTACCAGTGGACTATTATTTTTGAAATCAATATTTATGATCTTATTAGCACAAATATCAAGAAGGAAATAAGCAATATCATCGGTATGCTTAAAATATTTCGATGAAGCCATATCGAGTAGAAGCTGAAGAATACGAACGATGAATACTGTCGATTGGATTGATTCAATGTCAGAGGAGGAGAATAGTTGAACAAGCCATGATTGAAGACAAGTATAGAAATCAAAACGAAATAGATATTTTTGTATTTGAGGACTTTTAGCAAGATTTTCAGCGATCAGTAGAAGAATATTGACATATTTAATAGCGTTAGGCAATTTCATGCAAATCAAAAATTGATTGATTCGATCGACCGATGCATGAAGCACATATGTGGGCAATGTACTCGTCGGACAAAGAGAATTTTCAATCAATTCAAATCCAACTGTTTCGTCATTATTGCATCCAGATGCAGCACGTTCGATGCATTCATGAAGTAGATCATGTTCACTGTATACACTTACATGTTTAAGAATAGATAAAAGATATGGTCGATGCTGTTCACTATAATCTTTCTTTGAGATAACATAATCGGCATACCAAATAAGAACAGATAAATCGACCTTTTTGATAGCCGTTATCAAGTTAGCCGAATTACAAAGTATTAAAACATCGTGCATTAAAAAGTAGAAACATAAATGACCACGAACACTGTGCGCTGGTGTCGAAGCACATATTCGTCTGATTAATTGTTCGACGAGTGTATACGATTCCTTTGTATCGTATGCAATAATGTTTTCAATGAGTCGTGCAATACTACATGAAACCGATTCGACAATTGTCGGATCGTTGAGATGTGGCCATATTTCAAATAATTCATTGATAAGATTGACGATTGCTAATAGTGAACGTATGTTGATAGCGAACACTTTTTCGAATAGTACTCGATTGATGTCATTATCAAATAGTTTGAGTGTCACAAAATGACGATACAAACGAATCCAAGCAGTTAGTGCATAATCCGATTTATTAAAACTCAAATTCATTGAATCGAGCAATTGTATGAATTGATTTTGCATTGTACAAGCATTCAGTGCATGATGAACTAGTTCATCAATGCGTTCACGAGGATCAATAATTCCTTTGCTAGAAAAGTCTTCTCGACCGTCTGACCATTTCACTGTGATCGGTTTCTGTGCTGAGTAAGATGTTTGTCCTTGTGCTTGTTTTCCTGCTTCGGGATCGGCGGTGCATTTAGCTGATTCGATGATCAATGGATCGAAATATAAACGCCAGATTGGTTCGAAATATTCAGGTTGAATTAGGTAGGGCTTCATATCAACAGCTCCATTTTCATCGTACAAGACACAAGCAGTGAGCAACTCAATCAAACTACTTATTTCTTTACCTGAACATTGTGTAGTTTTGAATAATCGAATCAGATGAAGTAATGTTAATGGCTTGTTCTCGTCGTCCACTCGTCTATAACAGGTCCATAAAGTTCATCATCCTTAGGGAAAAGTTTACAGCACATTTTCTTTTTTTTAGATCCTCGAGACCATATCAGAATTTATCTTTTTGAGATTTGTTTTTCCTGAAGACTTAATTGGATTCATGCGGATTTATTACATTTACTAACTATGTCAGTATTTCAACAAATCCATGCTGTAGGTAGGCATGTATGCAATGAGTTTTTTAAATCTATTTCCACGCATTCACATCGCAAGGATGCAAGCAAGTACCGAAGAGTTATGTGATTTATTCAAAAATACATAGGGATTTATTGAAAACTCCTCATCAATTCAAAAAGAGGTCCCAGTATCAATTGGCAGGACCATTTGAAAATTTGATATACCGAAAAAATAAATAAAGAACCCAACATCTGTCACTCCAATTACAATATGAAATATTTTACGAAAAATCAAACTTGATGTGCAGTGATGAATTATATGTTTTGCGCCATTCATCGCACACTGAATGTTGAACGTTCATCTCATAGAGCCATGGACACAGTAGTGCTGTAAAAATTTTCATCAATGATTTAACTGGTCTACTCGGGAAGTGTATTTTTCGATTTCTAACTCAACATATATCTTAGGTCTAACTTTTCTATAGTACTATCGTTGATGAGCAGAGAACACCATACTTTCAATAACGAATGTACTGATTATCAAGTGTACTACTTCCTGCATTTCAGAAAAATAGTGTGATGTTATATAATTAGAACAATCTGTCAATTGAAAACAGTTTTCGTATAAAAATAGTAGTATTACATACTTCATCATAATTTTTCCATTTGGTTGTGGAACTGGTTTGGCGATTCGACGTTCACGTACGATTTCCAAGACAGGTTTGCTTGGTATTTCCTTCGCTTTAACTTTTAGCCACCAGGTGACCAAACGGACCATCTTGCAAGCTAATGTAAATGATGCATGATTAATCGCGCGTGATGCATACGGCGAGAATATCGTTCGAGCGATTTCGATGCAAATATCACCTTGAAGACGACGTACATTGTCCATAATAGAATCAACAATATCATAAACAGGTCTCGCTTCACCATTTTGATCGAGCACTCTCTCGAGTTGCGTTGCTAATTGGGTGCGTGCTCTACCCAAATCAAACCCAACTCTAGCCATAAAATTTTTGTTTCAATTGAGACAATAAATATTTTATCTAGAGAGTAAAAATAGAAATGAAAAGATAGCATAGTCTTCTTATCTAAAACCATATCGTTAAGAGGAAGAATATTCCTGAATTCGGTCACGATTGAGCAGATGTTTTCATCAACGCCTAAAACAGATTTTTTTTCTTTCCTTTTAGATCATTTTCAAAAACTTTTTAGTTCTTGGTTTCGTAGTATACTATTTCTTTCGTTGCACAGCAAACAAACAATAAATGAGCAATATATAAGAAACCCAAGAAACTAATTGAATGAAGGAGAGACTATTATGTGTAGGGGTGAGAAGTTATTGTTATTGATCTGTTATTTATAACAATAACAATAACAAAAAAGTTATTGTTATCAAATAACAATAACATTTTTTTGTTATTGTTATAAATAACAATAACTTTTTTTTGTTATTGTTATAAATAACAGATCAATAACAATAACTTTTTTAAAAAACTGTTATAAACAATATAATAATAACCAAAAATGTTTTATTTTTAAAAAAATCTCAAATCCAATCACTACCGTTCTCATTTAGAGTTATGAAATTACTGTTATTTCTATTTAGAAATGAGAAGTTCTTGTTTATTTTTTTGTTATTTTCTCGATTCAAAGGAAGCTCATACTAGAAAATCAAGTTTGTTTGTGGTGGTCGCATGGGCTTATGTCAGAGTCAAAGCTCATATCAAAGACACTTGAGCATTACAACTTTTGATACTTCTTTATAAGAGGTTACTCCTAAGTTCTCAAGTGCCATACTATAAGGGTATCTTTGGGTCCTCAAGTCCTATATATTGGGGACACCTTTGGGTCCATAAGCGCTGTACTATAGAGTACCCTTGGGTCATCATGTGATATACTATAGGAGTACCCTTAGGTCCTCAAATGCTATACTATAGGGGTACCCTTGGGTCTCCATATGATATACTATGCGGATACCCTTAGGTCCTCATATGCTATACTATAGGGGACCCTTCGGTCCTCACGTACTATACTATAAAGGTACCCTTAGATCTTCAGATACTATACTATAGGGATACCCTTGGGTCCTCATATCCTATACTATGGGGGTACCCTTGGGTCATCATATTCTATACTATGGGGGTACCCTTGGGTCCTCCATTGCTATACTATGGGGACTTTTGGGTCCTCATCTGCTATACTTTGGAGGTACCCTTAGGTTCTCAACTACTATACTATGGGGGTACCCTTGGATCCTCATCTGCTATACTCTGAGGGTACCCTTAGGTCCTCATCTACTATACTATAGGGGTATCCTTGGGTTCTCAAGTGCTATACTGTTGGGGTACCCTTGGGTCCTAAAGTTAGGGATGGCACCATATATTTATTCTACTAGTAACTAAGTACGTATCGTAAAGTGCTCGTCGCTGCATCCGCTTTTGTATTAGACGAGAAATGGTCCAACCAGATGGCAGCAAAATGCAGCTCGCTTATTTCATGGACAACCATCGGAGATTCTACGAGGACTTTTGTAAAGAACCCTCGATAACCTCAAATTGGCCCGAATACCCCTATCTTCCATCTTTATCTTGATGGAGAGAAACCTCCTCGAAATCTGATTGGCTGAAATTGTAACTCACTTATTTCATGGACAACCACTGGACACTGTACGAGGACTTTTGTAGAGCACCTTTGATAACCTCAAATTGGCCCGAATACCCCTATGTTCCATCTTTATCTTGATGGAGAAAAACCGTCTCGTAATCCGATTGGCTGAAATCCTTTTGTAACAGCCACTCAGACTTCGAGGCGATTTTTCTTCATGAATATAAAGACGGAACACAGGGGTATTCGGGCCAATTTGAGGTTATCAAGGGTGCTCTACAAAAGTCCTCATAGAATCTTCAATGGTTGTCCATAAAATAAGCGAGTTACAATTTCAGCCAATCAGATTTCCAGGAGGTTTTTCTCCATCAAGATAAAGATGGAAGATAGGGGTATTCGGGCCAATTTGAGGTTATCGAGGGTCCTTTACAAAAGTCCTCGTAGAATCTCCGATGGTTATCCATGAAATAAGCGAGTTACATTTTGCTGCCATCTGATTGGACCGTTTCTCGTCTAATACAAAAGCGGATGCAGCGACGAGCACTTTACGATACGTACTTAGTTACTAGTAGAATAAATATATGGCGTCATCCCTAACTTTAGGACCCAAGGATACCCCTATAGTATAGTAAGTGAAGACCTAAGGGTACCCTCGGAGCATAGCAGATGAGGACCCAAGGGTACCTCTATAGTATAGTAGATGAG
>JAJEKB010020490.1:0-10985 GCA_022393335.1 Macrotrachela quadricornifera | reverse complement strand
AAAAAAAAACACTAATAAGGTCTAGAAAACTGAACATCAGTTTCTATTCCTATCAAACAAACAAACAAACAAACAAATCACATGCATCATTTTGCCTGTACACTAGATATACAAACGAATGCGCAAGTGAGTGAAAAAACCACACACACACACACATACATATTTTTAACGCAAGCAACAAATACGATTAGTTTTGTTTTGTTTTTTTTGTTTTATATATATACAGTTTAACTTAAAAATTGTTGTTGTGATTCATACGATAAGAATTTTGTCTTCGATTAATTCCATATAAATGACTAAATTCATTATCATTAGAATGATAACGTACATTGTTATCTTCATCAGAATCATCATCATGTCTTTCATTTGAATTAATAACACGAATACAATTAGCACAATGACATTTTTTTAATACTGGACAAAATATTTCTCCACTTTCATCATACATTGAATGTGCTATATAATAAATTAAAAATAAATAATTTATTTATTTAATTATATTATAACTTACAAGTATAAAGACATTCAGGCATATTATGACTTTTACAATGTCGACAAATAGTTTTTGGATATTGATGATATTGTTGTTGTTGTTGTTGTTGTTGATGCTGTTTTAAATGAGACATTTTATTAAATTGAGGATAATAACCTTGAGAATTTTCATCGGATGGTGATATACTACTTGTAGGTGACCATGAAAAATTTGATAATGAAGATGAAGGTGATATCGATGGAAATACAGTTAATTTTCGACGTGATTCAGCTGGACCATTCCTAATATAATAATAAATATTTAAAATATTTTTTATTTTCTTTTTTCTTACTGAAAATAAGTGAATGGTTCAATCATTGTTTCAGCATCAAATTCATAATTAAGTGGATCAAATGCAGTTTCACGAAAATAATTATTATTATTATCCATAAGTAATGGTGATGTTGATTTCATAAGAATTTTATTATTAGTATCCGAATAATGATACATTATATGAGAGAAATAAAGATAAATCTATCTGTCGAATAAAAGCGTTAAAAATTTAAAATGAATGAAAATCGACTTGAAATAAAAATACACTATAAATCTATAATTCTCTTTCTCTTTCCTTTTCTAGTTGATACATGTGTATGAATTCAAGAAGAAAAAGGAAAATCATATAGAAAATAGACCTGGATGTCGTATAAAACTACGTTTATGAGTGGACAGACTATATTGAAGTGAAAAAAACCACACATTATGACGAATTTAACTCGTCGATATAAATGATAGTGAGAGAAAGAATGATTCTCTTCAATAAGATATCATTCAAACATTATGTATATATTTAAATAATCGTCAATTTTAAAAAAAAACTTTTGAATATTATATTATAAAAATTGATCGTATTGATTTTGAATACCTTTAAATAGACGACGAAGTTAATGCGTACATAACTTTATCTCTCTCTTAAACGAATTATTCATCAAAAAAATGCATTATTCGAGGTGATCATGTCGTATGAAACGATGGATGACGTTATAGACTAGGCAATCAATAATCAACTAGCCTTTTGTCTACTTTAATGTTGGTATATTCGAATGAGGACATTTCTTTATTTAAAAAGTAGAATAAAATATTTTAAATTCTTTTTTATATCTCTAAGTACAAGTGAACTGGTTACGTCATTGTATTGTAGGATAAATTATTTGATTGGATAAGATTCAGTTTAGTATCACTAGAATAATAATCACAATTCTTTTTCATAAAATTATACAGTTTCTTAAAATTAAGAATAGTCGTAACAATGAGTTGATCTTGAATGACATATCATATTAATATTTTTTAATGATATATATACTGGGTGACCCATAATGAATGGCTGTACTTCACGTATCATATTTTATTTATTAAATACGTTTTTTTAAAAAGACGATATGCAGCGCGAGAAGCTCTACAATATCCGAAGGAAAAGAATAGACAATAGAGTTAAAGTTAAAAATAAGCATCATAAATACGGCAAGTTGCATGTATTGATAATGATATAATCATGCTAATTAAAATCCACTGTGATGCGAGATAATAGAAAACGGGAGAAGAAGAGGGTTACAGCGAAAAAAGGAGAGAAGATCGAAATCAATTGTTTTACATGATTGTCATGAAACAACTGAATAAAGTGATCATCCGTTCTTTTATGAAAGTTATCAAAAAGAAAAACATTATTATATAAAATAGTGAATGACAAAGATCTGTTATATGCATAGATTGTGATCTTTGAATATATAATGGATGTTTGTTAATCATAGTGTATAGATTACGCGCTGAAATGAAGGAACAATGATGCATCAATCAAAGATCGACATGAAATTTCTGCCGTAATAGTTGTTATGTCTCCAAAAGCAAAGAAAAAGAATGGATATAATCAGAGCTGTCTAATGGTTATCTAGCTGTTTTCGTATAATAAAAATCAGTAAGGTGGATGAAATATTTATATTAGTTTTCTAATAATGAATTTTTTTCATCAAATCTAATTAAAACTCAAGAAATGTATCGTGTATATATATATATCAGAGTTAATTTTACAGTGTATGGAGCATGAAATGGCTTTTTAGATGTAAAGTCAATGATAATTTATTTTAAAGTAGAGAATATCTAAGTAAATTTTTTTACGAACTTTTATTAAAACACGATAGAAACCTGGTGATTTCAATGATCGAATTTTTTTTTTCGAATAATTTGATAATATACAAAAGTTGCATGTTAACAAACTAATTTTTATTGTTTAATCTCTTCAGATAATATTGTTGCGAACATTATTTACATCTCCGTTTCTGAAGATATACCTTCAATTAACAACGATAACATCAATGGAGAAGATAAACTAGGAAAAATCTATATTGATGACTTATTCTCTAGATATTTTAAACTCAAAGAAGTCCGTAATATAAACTGTAAGTGCTCGTTATTTGTGTGAGTCCTAGTTTGTTGTGAAACAACAAGGTATGACAACAACATATATAGAGAGAACGAACAACTACACACACACACATAGATGTGTACATATCTGTATAGAAAGGAAATGAACCCATATGTATATGTCAACATTCAAGCTGAGGTTACATCCAATCTCGGATTGACCTAGGCGAACTTGGAATCCGAGAATGGATGCGTCCAATATCGGATCAGACGACAAGTTTTCAGAAAAATCTCGATTACTTCATAGATGTATACTGTTTTCGAATTCTTGTCAGAAAACTGTGTGGAAGCGAGGAGGGTGAGAATGAAACAAATTGTTACATCCTCACCTCACTCTATCTTTGCTTATATTTCTGAGCGTTAGAACTATTCCGTGCAGTTCTGCAACTTAGTTTCATATCTAAATAAATTCAAATATCTATAAAAATATTTTATATGATGCTGATAAACTACCGTATTGTTTTTGATTGATCGTTTTTCATTTGAATAAATTAATGAGTATACAAAAAAAAATGAATATTAAATTGAATCTTCAAAAATCATGCATACAACGATTTAGCTAAATTACCAGTTACACTGGCATACTAGCATTGATTTTAGTTCATAAATATTTAACTATTTACATTTTGCTCTTTATGTTTTGGTTTAAAAATGCTTGAATTATCATTTTTCAACAGTCTTGAGGATGAGAGTAGTTTTCAGATAGCACAATTTATTATTTTTATGATACAAATTGAATTCATGTTAAATTGTTTTACAGAATAATTCTACTTATTGGTATTAGTTATTACTATAGATTTATTTTGTTATTAATACTGTTTTATTCTAGTCTCTATCGCTCTCAACAGCATGTATGGTTGTGCTTTAATATTATGTACCTGAATGTGGCTATCAGTCACACCTGAATACCTACAATAAATGTAGTTATATCGTTTCTTCTTTTAACAAAGATTAGATTGTAAGCAATTAAACTAACGAAGAAACCTTCTCCAACTGTCAAATCGCTTTTTAGATAGAACCTAGTTATCGACTATGCTGATTCCGAATATGGACATGAAAATTCTCCTTAGACTTTCTTTTCAGACTGATTGACATTTTACTGAAAATTTCAGCTCAAAAGAATGTATCTTTCTCGAGATATTAAATCCTCAAAAAATGTCTCATATAACACAAAAGATGGTAAAATTGTCTATTTTGTTAGAACTTTTTAATATTTCAAGAAGGATACATTCTTTTGAGTTGAAATTTTCAGGGCATTCTGTCTATAAGTAGACCTTTCTATGGGCAAAATCTGAGATCGAAACATGTTCATTGGATTTGTTGCTATACACCATCCTATAGGCTAAATTTTCAGTAAAATATCTATCAGTGCGAAAAAAAGACCTACGAAGATTTTTCATGTCCATATTCGGAATCAGCATAGTCGATCACTAGGTTTTATCTAAAAAGCGATTTAACAGTTGGAAAGAAGCTTCCCTCGTTAGATGTTTCTTCAAAAGTACCATATTCTTTACAAAAAAGAGACGCATGATGTCTTCAATAAGTTTATTTAATTAAAATAAATGAATATAAGAAAATTAAAGCGAAAAAAAAATTTCAGTAACTAATGAACGAAGTGTTAAATTGATCAAACGTCTGTCCTTTGTATGACCAAATACGTATGTAATGTTTCCTGCAACGAAAAAAAAGAATTTAGAATCATTCTTTCATGAATAGATATCCCAACAGTATTGATAAAATAAACTTACTTTATATAAAACTTCATTCAAAAATTAAATTCATTTCATAAAAATATAAATGATATATACCAATGATTAATATACAATGTAGAATGAATGAGTTCTACCAAGATTATATTCATATATTTTATTCAATTGAACGTCAAGTTATTCCACAGACTAAAAGATCTAAAAACAAACAATGCATGAATAAATCATACCAAGATTATATTCATGTATTTTATTCAATTCAACAACAGATTTATTCAAAACTCTAAGATCGATAAACAAACAATGGATGAATAAGTCATATAAAGATTATATTCAAATATTTTATTTGATACATAACGAGATTTATATAGACTAGAAAATTTACAAATGTAACGTTAAAAAACAACTCAAACAAATAACCAATGCAAGTATTTTGTTCATTTTCATCGAGATTTCCATCCTACTAGATAAACAATAATCAAACAACAAATGAATAAATCATACGAAGATTGAATTCAAGTATTGTATATAATTCAATACTAGATTTCTATTAGATTATAACATTTAAAAACAAACAATAAATGAATAAATTCTACCATGAAGATTATATTCCCATATTTTATTCAATTCAATATCAGATTTATTCTAGACTCTAACATTCAAAAACAAACAACAAATAAATAAATCCTAAGAATATTTTATTCAAATATTTTCTTTCATTTAAAATAAGATTTTTATTACAATAGAAAATTCAAATATCAATGAACAAATATACAATACTAACAAAGATTGCATTTCAATATTTTAGTCAATTAATATTACAAATTATATTTGACTAGATGATCGAAAATTAAATAATACATAAATAATTCATACGAAATTTATATTCAAATATTTTCTTCAATTTTGAAATAACATTTCAACACGATTATATAATCAAAGAATCAATAATGATGAATATTTCAAACCAATATTTCATTCAAATATTGTCTCTAATTTTCAATGATATTTATCCAAAGCTAGATAATCAAATAACAAACAATTATGAATATTTCATACCAAAATTCAATTCAGATATTATCTCCAATATTTGATAATATTTCTACAAGACTTAATAATTGAAGACCAAATGATCGTGAACATTTCATACCAAGATTTCATTCAAATATTTTAGAAAATTCAAATAGAATATTTATATATAACTATAGGATTTATTACTACATGTAAAATAAAGAGAACGTACAAAAGATTTATTAAAAAATGTTAATCAATTTAAAAGAAAATTCAATAATTAGATATATGATCAGAGATCACATGATAAATGAATTGTATAAACAATGATTATATAAAAATATGTTAGATACATCAACAAAATCATTTATTATTAGTATTAGAAACTACGAATACACAAAAAATGAATAATTATAATTATAATTATATTCAAATACATTGAACTTATTGTGAAAAGATTTGAATTTAAAACAATCGTTAAACATCCTATAAAAAATAAATATTTTATATATTTTATTCAAATATTTTGTTTCATTCGAATAAAATAAATGAATTTCAACATGAATACATAATCATATATCAAACAAATAGTGTTAATCAATGGTACAAAGATTTTATCTAAATATAAGGTTTAACTTTCAAAAAAAAGGAGTTATATTAATAATAATACTATTGATTGTATATCATATGAATAATTTTTATCATAATTCTATTTGAATATTTTGATAAATTGATGACAAAATAATCAAATATTGATATATCATTAATGAACACATTGATAATGAATATCTTCTATCACGATCTTATTCAAATATATATGTTTCATTCTTAACAAAATCTTGAAATTTCGTTAATATTGACAAGTATACTGTAAATGAATGGTTTCTAAGTTCATAATTCTATTCAATTATTTATAAGAATTAATAGAGAAATATTAGCAATTATCATATGATTAATTTACATATTGAAAATAAATAATTCTAACGATAATTCTATTCAAAAATGTTCTTATTAGAAAAACAAATTTCGAAATATTATTATACAATCAATCATTCGTTAGTCAATATACAATTCTAAATAAAATGATATTTAATATTTATTTATTGTTGAGAAATATTTCAAAGTTATAAGATATGATTAACATATATAAAATATATGAATAAATTAAACAAAGCATCTATTCAAAAATATTACTAATAAAAATAAACTTCGAATTTATTATATAATCAATCAATATATAACAAATGAATCATTTCAATTAAAATTTATTCAAATATTTTGTTGAATGACTTGTATTTGATACAAGTTTTATTAATTCGTATAGCTTTGCTTGAAAATGAATAAATTGCAGGCACTAAAATGTTTCGTCTAGCTACATGGGCATTTGAGGCTGAGCGCATGGCTAATTGTGACATTTGTCTCGAGGCTGATCGTGAGATTGGCTTCGAGGGTGAGCGTAAAATTGGGGAATAAACTGAACGTTTTCGGAGCAAATGTTCCTCTTTTAATCCTTTATCAACAATGAAAGCATTGCAAAATGTTGTAAATATAACTAATATAATAAGTATATATGCTATCGTCTTGTTGGTATACATTATATCAATTGAAGATTAGATTAAAGTATGTGTATCATATAATATAAAGTATTGAAAAAAATATGATACTTTACGTTTTTAACGTTGTTATGAATATTAAATAATCATCGCGAAAGAGGAAGAGGAAAATCGAAAAAAAATATTTTTATTTGTGTAATTTGAGTGGTGAATGTACTATTTCGCTAAAACCTATGCATGTATAATATATAAAATAATATATTATTTTACCTTGGCTGATTAAGGTTAGTTATTTGATTTAAAAAAAAAAAGAAGCAATCAGTAGGAAAACGTGACTATGATAATCAACAAGGGCGTCATTATATGTATAAGCCATTAGTAAAGTAAATATCAAATTATCATGCACATTAAAGTAACTCATCCGTGACGTAAAACGAAAGACAGATAAAGAAATATTATATGATTATGCGTCATTGAATGGTTAAATAGACAAAAGAATTTTAGTATTTATATCATAATAAGATGATTTATTTAGCATTTTATATTAAGAAAATATTTTTACTAAATTACATCATAACAAATAAAAATATTTTTTTATTTTATTTAAACTATATATCTGCTATTCAGAATTATTGACTACTAGAATTTTCATTATTAATAAATAAAAGAAAAATATTCATAGATTATTAATACTATCATTTCCACTCATTGCTGATTGTATATCTCCATTTATTGATAATCCTGATGCAAGATATTGAAAATTTTGTTTTCTATTTTTTATATTTCGATTAAATACAAAATTATCATATTGACTATTTTTATCTTGTTTAATTGACATACTAATATCACTTAAATGATGTTTTTTTTCTGCTTCAGCTATTTCTTCTTTATTAGTTATTATTTCTGGTTTATCAGGTGGTTGAACAGGTAAAATAATTGATTCATTAGGTCCTTCAATATTTTCTATCCATGTATCAATTGTATTGATTTTTTTTGTTGTTATATTTTTATTAGTTTTAATTGTTGGTTTTACTTTTGGTCGACATAAACCACAACATGCCATAATAATAAAAGAAAATTTTTTATAAAAACTAAAATCATTATTATATAATGATTTAAAAATATTTATTTCAGCGCCATTATAATACAATATAAATAATAATCAGTTATTTAATGTTTTTCTTCCGAAAGATTTTATTTCTAATTATTCAGAAAAGAGAAAAAGAAAAATTTTATTAAAAACAAATAAAGCATGCATTCTTTTTCTCTTTTATATATTCTGTTTATATTATATATGGGTATATTATCTGAACAGTAAATATAATGTCTTTGTCATTTGACTTTTATTTTCTCTCCGTTATACATATAGAAATTTATATCTATGTCTCAAATATCTCGTGATTCTTCCGTAAGTTAAAATAAAGAAAAACAAATATTTAAGAAAATAATATTTATTTAGAAAGATGATGGACGAATGGATAATTATAATCAAATTTCACCTGAATATCAATTTGGTTTGTTATCTATAATATTAGAGAAAAAAAAAAAAATTATTATTATTTTGTCTTTTTCTATTATAGAAAAACCAGCAATTGATCGTTTATTAGATTATATATGGAATCAAGAAGCTAGAAAACCAGCAATTGATAAATTAATTCAAGAATATTTAGAAAGAATAGGTAGTCCATTTACACATTATTATTCACCGTCATATATAACTCCTCTTATGGGTATTTATATATCAAAAAAAAAATTTTTTTTTTATTAAACTTTTTTTGTTTGTATATAGCAGTTGAAACAGGAAATGATAATAAACCTATTCCAAGTACATGTAGTCAACAGACACAAACTCCTAGTCGATCAATTCAACATTATCAATCAGCTCCATCATTTTATCATACACCAATGACATCAGGTAATGATTCAAATGGTTATTGTAATAATAATTATGAATTTCAACATACAGCATCAACACCATTACTTCGGTAATAATTATTAAAAAAATAAAATTATATTTTTGATTTTCTTTTTATTTATATTAAAAGACCAGTTTCAACTCGAAATTATCGTTCATCATCAATAGCAACTGATGGAATTGGAAATACACCATGTAGTCAAGTATCAATTTCATCAAATCAAGATATACCAATTGTTGATCGATTTGTAAATTAGATTTCTTTTTTTTTAAAAAAAATATATTCTAATTATTTATTAATAGATTAATGGAAATAATAGTAAAGATAGTCGTTTAAAACGAGCTGCTGCTCAAGAACGTCGACAAGCAACTCGTAAAATATTTTATATTTTTAATAAGTATATACATTTTGATAATTATCTATATTAAAAGGACATTTTGGAAAAGTTCAACCAGGTTTAATATGGACATCACCATTACCTGTTCGTCCACGAACATTTTCTATGCGACCACCATCATTATCTTGTAAAGTATTTCTTGGTGGTATTCCACATGATCTTAATCCAAGTAAATTATTTTTCCATTCATTTTTTTTTGTATTTATATATATATATATTTTTTGATTAGGAGATTTACAGGAACGTTTAGAAAGTTTTGGACCAGTTCGATTAGAATGGCCTAATATGGATAATATGCCAATGCATAGAAATTCATCAAATAGTAAAAAAAAAACAAAATTTTTATTTCTTTGATTATATGAGAATTTTTTTTATAAATTAGTTATGGCAGGTTTTGTTTATGCTGTTTATGAAAATGAAGAATCTGTTCATCAAATATTACATACATGTTCAACAAAAACTGATCGAACATTAGATGATGGTCGATGTGAATATTATCTTGATGTGTATAGTCAACGAACAACTTCACGAAGAAAAAGTGTAAGATTAATCTTTTCAAAGAATATTTTAATTAAAATATCTTTTTTGGTTTTTTAGATTCAAATTATTCCCTGGTTTGTGGTTAGTATCTAGATAAATTTCAAAAATAAGTTTTCTTTTTTTTTTTCTATCCATTAGGAAGATTCCCAATGGTTAGCTGAAGGTGATTTTGCATCGAATGGTTATGGAAGTTGGGAACAACGTCTTGGTTCTACTGAATGTATTAATCGAACAGTATTTGTAGGTGCTTTACATGGAATGATGACTGCATATGCATTAGCTCGTATATGTCAAGAATTATTCGGTGATGTAGAATATGCAGCTATTGATACTGATAGAAATAAATATCCTATTGGTAAATATATTTTTATTAATTCTAATTTTCTTAATCCTTTTCAATGTCATTTTAGGTTCTGGACGTGTTGTATTCGTAAATACACATAGTTATTATGCAGCTGTAACTGCTAATTATTTAATGATTGAATGTGATAAATTTTGTAAAGTGGTATGTTTTTTATTTTTAAATTTAATCTATTTATTTTTGTTCTTTTTTTTGTGTATTAGATTCAAATTGATCCATATTTATCAGATAGTGTACCTTGTGCAGGTGCTAATGGACAATGGTGTCCAAATATGGGACAATTTTTTTGTCGGTCACTTAAATGTATGAAATATTATTGTGCAACATGTTGGGATTTAAATCCTCATCATATGATAACACAAACAAATAATAATAATAATAATAATAATAATAATGAATGTGAACCACCAGCTATGATTCATAAACCTTTGATGCGTAATGCTCGAACTCCATAGGTTTAATAACCTTGAATGAATTCTTGTTTTTTCTTTCTTTCGACTTCTTCGTATCGATGATATTCGCTAGTCTAAGGTTTTTACAGTGTTTTTTTT
>JAJEKB010020489.1:0-40516 GCA_022393335.1 Macrotrachela quadricornifera | reverse complement strand
ATGTTTTTTTAAAAATCTCAGAACTTTTGGTCAGACCTAAGTATATAGAATATATAATGAGAGCATAGCACTTTTAACTGTCAGAAATATGTGAATCCACGCTGAATCATAAATAAATCGATAGATTTGATCAAGATCTATAAAATGATGGTGAAATCTCTAGAGAAAAAAATGGGCAAGACAGTTCGTTGATGCATACAATGCTCATTAAAGCCAAAACTGCCCTTTTCCATTGTTTTTTGGTCGATTCGTTTTTGAATAATGAGGCTTGCTATTTAAAAAAATAATATTTTTGAAATCAGCACAGGAAACTGAGGCGATCTATGCACGTTTTAAAATAGTTCATTGACTTTCATTTTTGTCGAAAATTTCAGCCCTGATCCCTTTCAAGGATTCGTGAGACTTATATAATAAAGATGATAGTCAATGAATGATTTTGCAATATACACTGATCGGCTCAATTTTCTGTGCTGATTTCTAATATATTATTTTTTTCAATAGCAAGCCTGATTATTCAAGAGAAAATCGACCAAAAACAGTGAAGAAGGGCAATTTGGCATTAATGAACATTGTATGCTTCAATGAACTGTCTTGCCCATTTTTTTCTCTAGATATTTCACCATCATTTCATAGATTTTGATCAAATCTATCGATTTATATATGATTCAGCGTGGATTCACATGTTTCTAACAATCAAAAGTGCTATGCTCTCATTATATATTCTATATATAACAAAGAGAAAAGAAGGGTAATTAAATTGATTCACGTATAATGTGGAATAAATCAAATTGTTTAATTTCAATAGAAATAGAATTCTGACACTAAACATGATAAAAATGGGAAGGACAAATTCAAATTCCAATAGGGACCGTTTTGTTCTCTTATATGCTCTCCCTCCCTCATAATCGGTATATTCAAAAAATGTTTTATATTATAAATATTCGATATTTCATGCAGAATAGTTACTTACATGACAAAATATTTCATGCAAGAGGAGTTAATCATTATTATATTTTTGTATAATTAAAGTAATGATTTAAAATCACGATCAATATAGAAAATATTTGTTGTATTGCTTTTTTATATTATCTTGGCTTTCACAATATACAAATCGTTGAGTAAGGAATAATAAAATAAACGAAAAGATGCGAAAGATATATTAGAAGATGATTGTTTAACATTACAAGAAATTTTCGAAGAGAGGTTTTTACTGCATGGTATGTTAAGAATTGTGTACCTGTCAAAAATTTATTCAATTGATTATTTTCTAAGTTCAATTTATTTGTTTTTTTTTCATGATAAGGAACAAGAATCATTTTATCTAATTCTAAATTTATAAATTTAAAAGAAAACAATAAAATATTCGTTAATTCAATTACATCGTTTATATATTAGTGTAAAAACACTAAATAATGTATTATTATTTCTTCTCTAGAAATTTTGTTTATGAACCAAAAGAGAAACTGTTCTCTTCGCAATAAGAATTTTTATAGAGTACAATGAAAAAAACTGATACGATATTTTATCTTTAAAAAACTCTTACATGCAATTTGATATTGAATTCATTCAATGGTTCATATTTTCTATTAGTGAAAATAAAAGAAAATAAGTAATTTTATTTAAATATTAATTCTCCACTAAATCAATTTGCTTAATATAGAAAAAAAGATTAAGATAATCTTCTTCAAAGTTTATTGTTGAATTAATGACAAAAAATTTATTGAAGGTTTATGGATAAACGCTTAGCTTATTTTCGAATATTCAAGATATGTTCACATTTATCCAGTGATTGTAGATATCTATTAAATATGATCGAAATGTAATAAACGTTTTTATAAGATTGATATAAAAATATTTCATCGTGAACATGATTTCGAATTAATATATTAAAAAAATTTCATTTTCATATACGATTTTGAAATTTCGAAAGAATAATTATTAATCATGGTTTTGAATTTTTCATTTATTAATCAGTAATGTTCTCTTTTTTTAGAAACACTTCCTTTTTTCTCTGTACTACATCATCAATGTGTACATCATGCATCCCTTATTAATTAGAAAGAAGGAAAATAAAATGTGCGTATTTAATATGTTATTTCGTACATGCATACTTTTTGTAAGATTGTTCCAAAAAAATATTGCTTGGTTAATGAAGCATGTCAATATATAAATGGTTTGTGATATTTCGTAATAGCAAAAAAAAACAAACTTTCAAAAACAACGTATTCAATTTAATATCAATACAAAATTTTATCGGGTAATAGCGAAGAAAAAAAATCTTAAGAAAAGAGAGTCATCTTATTATTTTATTTGGAAGTGTGTTTTGAACATTACAAACTAAGTTAATTGAGCACCAAATTAACTATGTATGAAGTGAGCATAAATAGATCTGAGTATAATGAAAAAAATCAGGTTATAAGAAAAACGCATCTATTGCTATCTTGATAATGAGCGTATGGTAGTTAGTGGTAAGGGTGAGGATGCGAAGTGAGAGTATTGACAAGCGTCAGCTTAGAAATAAGTTCAAATCTGTAATGATTGGAACGTTTTTATTAGATATAGTTTGGAGAAGCACGTTTTTTTGCTACATATGTATGAACCATAACTTACATGTTCATTGATTACAGCGATAGTGAACTTTTTATTGTTCTGAGAGGCATTTTTTAATTTAGTTCTCAATTGCCTTATTTCTTTGATGCTCATTTTACATATCGACATGGCATGACTAGACGTTCTGGAATTTCAGGACTTTACATTGTGACACTTATATCATCTGAACAATAATATCAAAAATTTCTGAAATTTTCACCACAGCTAGAGACCATTCAGATCCTACCAGTAGACATTTTATTGATTTTGATTTAGTCAGAGCCAAGTTAGTTGAGATATACTGATTGTTATGAAATTTCCAAAGATTCATTTTTTTAGAATTAACTGAGAGTTTAACATGTTACTGTAGAATGAAACGACGTGCAAATAAATTTTCTGTATAAAAGCTGTTTAGTTGTTCTTCAGCTTTCAAAATATCAGATTATTTCTTAGTAATCATAAATATATCCAATAAAAAGGTGAAAATATCATCCGTTATAGAAATTTAACCTTCTTCAAAAAATCGCAATTCAAATGAGAAAAGGATTACAATTTTGCAATAATAAACAGATATTCATCTCCAACAAAAAATTCTACATTTAATAAGCTATCGTCTATATCAAATCATCAAAGTAAATTTTTTTACGTTTCTAATGCCTACAATATTCGGGAAAAAAATCAGCGTAGTTATTTTTAAAGACTAAATACTTCATTTTGTTTAGAATTTCATTCTAATTACAAATGTATATAAACATGCGTATAGTTATGAAGAGAAGTATCAAAAATATTTTATTAAGTTAGAGACATTCTTTTTCCGATACTACTGAAATTTTGTCACGCAATACTTTGAGGAGATTAATACAAAACTTTGGTCAAACCATAACCAAAATGAGAATATTCAATAGAGTACATTATATTCTATCTGCATATATTGTTTTTATTTTAAAAATCACTGAAATAAGTGAGTAAAACAAACTATATGTGAGTTTCGTTATGAAACGTTATTCAAAATGTAAACACAATACTGTGAAAAATTATAGAATCACTATGTTAAATTTAAGTTTTAGTTTATTCTTTACTAACTTAAATTGTTGAATAAAAGAGAAACTCTTCTGTTATGTGCTTGAATAGGCTCTAGTGGAATATTACATCAATTTCTTGACTACTATGTTTTGATTTGAGACGTTCAAGGTCTATTGAAACTGGTTGATTTTTTTTGAATCAAAAACGAATTTGATTATATAGTTGAAAGTTTTATAGATCAATAGAAAAATTATCACGAAAACTTTGCAAAACTTACACCAGAAATAAAAATAACATGCTGGTAATCAAGCAAAAATGATTTGAAAATACCATATATTTTTTTGACGATAGATTCAAAAAGAGTAGACGTTTTTGTACAAAATGATATGTTTTGATATTTAATACAGCTTCATTTCCAAGTTAGACACGGTATTAAAAATAAAAATAGAAATACAGTGTTCACATGTCAGTCAGCTCCATGATTTCACTAAAAAAATAAATAGGTTACAAATCAAAAAATACTACTTGAAATTCTACAAAATCAAGAAGAGTCACTAAAACCGACTCTAAGTCAAAGTATTTTTGATCATCGTTGATTTATACAGAACTGATTTGGATCTCATTGCCATCTATTATTTTTGATGCCGTATCTAACTTGAAAATAAAACTCTGTGTTAAATATCAAAACATACTCATTTTATACAAAAATGTCTTCTGTTTTTGAATCTATTGTCAAAAAATAGATGGTATTTTAAAACCATTTTTGCTTGATTACCAACATGCTATTTTTATTTCCAGTGTAAGTTTTGCAAAGTTTTCGTGATAATTCTTCTATTGATCTATAAAACTTTCAATTATATAATCAAATTCGTTTTTAATTCGAAAAAAACCAACCAATTTCAATAGACCTTGGATGTCTCAAATCAAAACATAGTAGTCAAGAAATTGATGTAATATTCCACTAGAGCCTATTCAAGCACATAACAGAAGAGTTTCTCTTTTATTCAACAATTTAAGTTAGTAAAGAATAAACTAAAACTTAAATTTAACATAGTGATTCCATCATTTTTCACAATACTTTAGTTTACGTATATATGATAGTGCTTTATGAGCATCTAATAGTTATATGAAGATTCTATGGTGAAGGAACAAGTTGTCTTCTATTAATTAATACTTGATTGAAGAATTATTTTGCCGCCTATTAATTCTCTTCAAAGACATATTTCATCAATATCGTTGACCTAGATTATCGAATTAATTACCCTTAAGAAAGATTTCATATTTTTGAACTAATCAAGGTTGCACAGAAATAGAAATGCTTCTGTTTCACACATCACTGACAACAGTCTTTGCAAAATTAGACTTAGCCCTCTTTAATTTTAAGTTCAAATTCTACCTATCTGTAGGTAACCGTTACATGACCATACCAATATAACTAATTGGATGCTCATTTATCTTTGCATTGGATGCTCAAAATGTAATTTGTCGATTTTTATTTTCGTATAATTTGTGTCTATTATTTAGCTTCACAATACGTACATCTTAATAAATAGTATGGATAAATTGAAAAAAACACAGATGGTATTTCTGACAGTAAGAAGACCAAAGAATCATCATTATCTTCTAAAATTACTTATGTAAATACAGAACCATTACGACGTGTAAATATTCGTCCGACTCAAAACTTCTTACTGATCTGGCTCGACAGCAATATTGATGAAGTTAATAACGATGATTGTATCAATACAATGTCTATACTACGCGAAATTGTGAATACCGTATATACATTCACCACGATAGATGAATGTGTCAACTTTATTAGTGGCATTGAAAAAGAGAAGACATTCATAATTTCGTCGGGTGCACTTGGACAAAAAACTGTACCTGTTGTTCATGATATGCCACAGGTTAGTAAGATTTATATTTTTTGTCAAAACAAAGCTTGCCATGAGGAATGGGTGAAAAATTGGCCAAAAGTCCAAGATATCTTCACAGACATCAAACCAATCTGTGAAGCACTAAAACAGGCCACCTACGAATGTGATCAAAATACCATTTCAATGAGCTTCGTGGCCACGAATGGTGATGCAACAAAGAAAAATCTTGACCAACTCGACCAATCCTTTATGTATACTCAGATACTAAAGGAAATTCTATTAACCATTGATTTCGAGCAACAACATATTCAAGAATTCATTACTTACTGTCGCGAACAATTCGCTGGTAATATAAGCGAATTAAAAATTGTTGATGAACTCGATGACGAATATCACGAACATCTTCCAATCTGGTGGTATACCTATCCATGCTTTCTTTATTCAATGTTAAATCGTGGTTTACGATTGATGGAAGTAGATCTCATTGTGAATATAGGCTTCTTCGTTAAAGATCTTCATAAGCACATTGAAAAACTTCATTCGGAACAATATACTGGTCTCACGCATTCTAACACATTTATCGTATATCGTGGTCAAGGTCTTTCACAAAAAGATTTTGATAAATTATTCAATACAAAAGGTGGTTTATTATCTTTTAATAATTTTTTATCTACTAGTAAAAATCAACAAGTATCTCTTGGTTTTGCCCGACGAACAATGCAAACTTCTGATTTAATAGGCATTTTATTTGTCATGAATATTGATCCATCGATACCATCAATACCTTTTGCCAACGTTCGTGATGTTAGTTATTTTGAAGGTGAAGAAGAAATTCTCTTTTCTATGCATTCTGTATTTCGAATTCAAGATATAAAACAGATCGATAATAACAATAATCGTCTCTGGGAAGTGAAATTAACACTTACAAGTGATAATGATCCTGATTTACATAGTTTAACTGAACAAATGCGCAAAGAGACATATCCAGATCATATAGGATGGGATCGTATGGGTAATTTATTAATTAAAGTTCGACAATTTGATAAAGCTCAACAAGTGTATGAAATTATGCTTCATCAAAAACCTGGTGAGCGTGAAGAAGCAAGTATTTACCATCTGCTCGGAGTGATCAAAAATGGTCAAGGAGAATATACACAAGCAATTACATATTATGAAAAATCAATTGAAATCAAAGAGAAGATTCTCTCTCCTACACACTCTGATTTGGCTGCTTCTTACGGTAATATTGGTTTGGTGTATAGAAACATGGGTGATTATTCAAAAGCACTTTCATATTGTGAAAAAGCAATTGAAATACAACAGAAAACTCCTTCTGAAAATCATCTTGACTTGGCTATTTCTTACACTAATATTGGTGGTGTGTATGACAACGTCGGTGAATATACAAAATCACTTTCATATTATGAAAAAAGCACTTGAAATTTACCAAAAAACTCTTCCTCAAAATCATCCTGATTTGGCTATTTCGTACAATAATATTGGTTTGGTGTATAACAGCATGGGTGATTATTCAAAAGCACTTTCATATTATGAAAACGCACTTGAAATCTATCAAAAAACTCTTCCTGAAAATCATTCTGATTTAGCTATTTGTTATAATAATATTGGTATGGTGCATGACAACATGGGTGATTATTCAAAAGCACTTACATCTCTTGAAAAAGCACTTGAAATTTTACAAAAAGTTGTTTCTCAAAATCATCTTTATTTGTCTGCTTCTTACAATAATATTGGTTTGGTGTATAAAAACATGGGTGATTATTCAAAAGCACTTTCATATTATGAAGAAGCACTTGAAATACGAGAGAAAACTCTTCCTGAACATCATCCTGATTTGGCTACTTCGTACAATAGCATTGGTGGTGTGTATGATAACATCGGTGATTATTCAAAAGCACTTTTATATTATGAAAAGGCACTTGAAATACGAAAAAAAACTCTTCCTCAAAAACATCCTCATTTGTCTGCTTCTTACAATAACATTGGTTTAGTTTACAACAATATAGGTGAATATTCAAAAGCACTTTCATCTCATGAAAAAGCACTTAAAATTCTCCAAAATACTTTTCCTGAAAATCATCCTCATTTGTCTGCTTCTTACAATAATATTGGTTTGGTGTATAAAAACATGAGAGATTATTCAAAAGCACTTACATTTCTTGAAAAAGCACTTGAAATACGAGAGAAAATTCTTCCTGAAAATCATCCTGATTTGGCTATTTCTTACACTAATATTGGTAGTGTGTATGATAACATGGATGATTATTCAATAGCACTTTCATATTATGAAAAAGCACTTCACATAGAAGAAAAAACTCTCCCTGAAAATCATCCTGATTTGGCTTTGTCTCATAGCTGTATAGGTGGTGTATATGATAAGAAGGGTGACTATAACAAAGCACTTTCATTTTTTGAACGTGCTCTGAATATAGGACAATGCGCACTACCTGAAAATCACCCACATCTTCAAATATATAAGGAGAGTGTTGAAATTGAAAGAAAGAAATTGTAATTGGGTGTGTATTTTTTATATTTGGAAAATAAACATTCAAAAAACTAGAAAATATTTTGTTACTTGAAAGACACGCACGCGTCCACGTATGTAGAAACTCCGTCAAATTGAAAAACACAATGCGACAATGTTCATCGGTAGGGTAACCCATACATAAACATGTTCATATGCATGAATGTATATGTATAGTATAACGGTCTTCACAGCATAGTTTGTTTTTTTCAACAGGAAGAGTTTCTCTGTGTCGAATATATAGCCATTCGACAGGCTTTATAAAAAAGAATGAAAAAAGAATAAAGAATTCTTTATTAATGTAATGAATTATTGTCCTATTCTAATACAACATTGATTCATTATATTAATAAAGAGAAAAACAGAAGAAAGAAAAATTTCATCAGTTCAATAAATTATTTCTACGTATATTGAATAACTATTTGGAATAGAAAATTTTATTCAATATACCATACATGTAGAACTCGAAGACTCTACTCGAATATTAAAAATTTTATTCGAGTTTTCAACTATTTAACTATTAAAGTTTTAATACTCGAGTACTCGAACTTTCAACTCTTCAACTATTCGAATATTCGACTACTCAACTATTGATACATGAAAGATTAAGGACGCTAACTACAGGATACTTCCTGCAGAATGCTAGAAGTAATACACATAATGTTGAGGGTGAGGGTATGGGTGCGGTTGTCAAAGAACTGCTACCTGTAGGTTGCTGTCAAATGCAACGGACAGCATCTTTCCTCCGTGGATGACTTTCAGCATCCTGTAGGCAGCATCCTGTAGGCAGCATCCTGCAGACGGCATTCTCAGGCAGCATCCTATAGTAGCATCTTTAATCTATCATATAGTAATAGTTGAATAGTTGAAAACTCGAGTAAAATTTTAATACTCGAATCGAATTAACGAGTTCTACACTACTCAGAAAAAAATGACCAGAACAGTATATTAATCATAAGTTTAATCGTTATTTGAGCATGTTATACTAATTTACTTTCATCCATATTGATACTAGTAGAAACTGGAAAAGTAATATAGAATCATATTTTTATCTCTTTGGAAAGTGATATGACAAATATATCATTCGAAAATCGGAGTTTATTAACGAATTTTTAACTGATTAATGTTTCATCGGTTAAGCTACAAAATTCAACCAGTTTTAATTTTTATAAGCTTTGAAAATTGTTTTACCAACTGCAGATTTGTTTGTTACTGTAACCATTATTCTGCTTTTTAGTTCAGATATACATTATTACTTTTTCTTTTCTCTCAAATATAATGTTAATTAATAAAGATATGGCAGGTAATAATGTTTTCTTAAGATAATTTCTTTTCTTATAAAAGCATAATAGCAAACTCAACCTAGAATACTGTTGACTAATAAAAGATCATTCTACTTTAAAACATCTTTACAATAAGCGCCAGTATTTTTTTTATTTATCTTCCAATATTCATTTAATGTTCATTTATTGTCAAAGTAATGCACGAAATTCAGCATAATAATTCATGTATTTTACTTCAACAAGTATTTTTATCCATTAATAAATTAAATACGTATCAACAACCATGCGTTATTATTTTCTTACCAGAAGAGTCTATGTCACTATTTTCTTATTTACATTCTTTTGATATTATTCTACTTCTTACTAATCTTATTTCAATAATAATTATTTTACATTATATGGATTTTCCATAACATAAACAACACGTATCTAATATTCCATACAACTACTTTTAATTTATAATATATATTTTATTACAAAATATGTTAAATTTAGTGAGGAAAAAAATAATAAGGAATATACAAGAAAAAAAAATTTAATAATAAGTGAGATTTAAGGAATAATATAAAGTAAATGACTCTTTTCATTAATAAAAAAGAAAAAGGTATGATTTTGTTTTTTTTTCAGAAAAAAATGATTATCAATCACTTTAAGGCATAGGAAACATAGAATAAAAGATGAGAATAAAAACATTTTTTTTTAAAATAAAATCTTTAACCAACTTAATATAAAATGATTGAATTAATTATGTGTTTCATTATCATCTACTCTTGTTATTTCTGTTTCATTTGGAATAACAAGAGCTTTTATACCTTTTTGACCTTCACGTGGGCCACCTGCTGATCGTCTTGATGATGGTTGTCGGCTATGAATTTGACGACTAGTCGGCTAATTTAAGAACAAAAGAAAGAAAAGAATAAAAATGAAAAAATAATAATTTAATTTTTTTTGAATACTTTTGATTCATGCCAATCACTATCATATTTCGATATATTATCCAAATATGATAAGTTCTTTGACCAACTTGATGTCCAACTTTCTCGACTTATATCCGGTTTACGATCCATAATTCTTTTAATCATAGTCGAATTTTCTCTTGATACACGTAATAACTCACGACGACGTTTTTCATGATTAAGACTACAAAAAAGAAAAATAACAATAAATATTAAATATATATATATAATTTCAAAATAAATTCTTTACCTTTTTGGTTCATAATCATTTCGATTATCAATACGTCCAGTTGTACGCATGATATTCGACATTTTTTCTAATAATATCCGATTATCACGTTCAATTGTTGCCGAACGTTCTTCTTCTAACTATATAAAACAAAAGAAAAAACAAAAATTTAATCTATATCAATTAAAATAAAAGAAAAAAAACAAAATATTCTAAATAATCTAACATGTATATATACGCATACTTACAAATTATATCAAACTAAATAATAATAACCATTGTATATGTATTTAAAAAACAAATCTAAAAATATACCTGAAGTTTTTTCAGTTTCATATGAAGATGCATATATGTTCTTGGTGGACGTGTGTCAATACTTGGTCGAGCATCACGTACCTAAAAATAATTATTAAATAAAAATTATTAAATATATCATAAAAATGAATATAATTACTAAAAGTCGATGTTCTGAATAATATTTATCATCCCATTTTTTTTGAAGAAGACGATTAGCAGATGGAAGTGTTGATTGATAAGATTTGTGCATTGTTTTTATCTAATCTTTTATTATCTAAAACTACATTAATATGAAACGAATAAAAAACAAATTACCCAATAAAAGCAGATGTTTAATTTTTATTCTTTTGTTTTTCTTTACATAACTACGAAAACAAAGAAGAAAAAAAGATTTATCCTGAAGGTGATGGACTATCATTTGCTGATAAAATTTCTTCAAATTGTCGATAATGAAAACGACTTGATTGTGCTGTAACCATAATACGTACAGCATAAATACCAAATCCTGCTTCTAATAAAATAAATGCTGCATATATAATTTCAACAGCAAATACAAGTGATAATATAACTTGAGGTTCTATTGCAGCAAGTGGATAAGCAATTAAAAATACACTTAAAGGTATTTGAAAAACAATTGTTAATAAACAAAATGCTGTTAATTCAGGCATTCGTTCAGCTAAATTTCCTGCATAACCTACATATAATCTAACACATTCAATAATTGCTTTAAAAAGAAAACCACAAATCATTAAAATAGTATGTTGATTTTGTATAGGTGGTGACAAAATAGGTAACATAAATATAAATGATAAAAGCCAACAAGGAAAAAAACAAACATTAAAATATAATAACATTTGTAATGGTAAACTAGATGAATAATCAATTTCAATTCGTGCTTGTTTTGACTGAAAATTATTTCCATGTTTAAAATCATTTGTTTCATTTGATGTAAAAACTGATGTTGCCAATCGATTGAGACGATCATTAACTGAACGTGGTAATTCAGGTGGACGTCGAAACATTTTCTATTTCTTTCTTTTTTTAAATGTTGATTGATACAAAAATGAATGACATTACCATTATGCACATTGTTACTTTGACAACATATGAGATTAGAAAAAGTAATTTGAAGAAGAAAACATACACATACATACTTCAACGATAGATGGCTCACGTTTTCAGTTATATTTTGTCTATATTTTCTTTATAAAAGTACAATATATAACTAAACTATTTATACCATTATTAAACTAATAAAAAAAATATTTTTCTCTCGTTAACTGATGTAGATGTAGATGATTCAGATAGAAATTGCTTTAACTAACATAAAAATGAATTTTAATATTACTGATTGAAACCTATATTGTACAATTTTTTTATTGCCTTTGAATAAACATCCATTTCGTAAAGTTTATTTGTATTAAAACCAAAAAAATAATATTGATTTATTTTATAGTAAAGAGTTCAAGTTAAATTATTGCTTTATGTTGCATCTGATTTACATAATTTTTATTCAAATGAGCAAAATTCTTGTTGAGATTGAATTACATTTCTGAATATTCATAAAATATATTTACAAGTTCATAAGATTTTTATTTTAATATTTCTATCATAATTAGAGAACAATAATATGATACATATATATATATATATATAGAAAAATATTATATTTGACTAAGATATATTTTTTTTCTTTTTACGAATTTTTGGTATTTTTACAGGAGATTTATGTTTGGATGGTGGAAGATTTTCATTATTTTTATCGGCATGCATAACAAATGTAGCATTGACAACAACAATAGGTTGAATATTCGATGAAATTTGTAAAGATGTTAATTTATTCGGTGTTGTACTATGTAAATTTGTTCGTCTATTAAAATAAAATAAATATTAATTAATTAGTATCATGCTACTAACTTTGCAATTGTTTGTTCTAATTGTTTCCAATATTCTTTTTCTTGTTGAACAATATTTTTTATTTGAGAATTATAATTTTCAATTTCATTTTGTAATACTTTTAATCTCTTAAATACAAAGAAAAAAAATATCAGATAGATTAATAAAAAATTTATTTTATAATATTATTTTACTTGTTGTAGATTTTTAGTTAATGATGATGAAGAATGATAATTACTTAATATTTGTTTTTCATGTTGTTTAGCTTGTAATTCTATTGTTAAATTATTCTCCGTATATTTTAATTGACGACATAATCGTGTTTGAACTTAATAAACACAAAAAACAAAAAGATAAAACCATACAGAAAATCTTAATAAAATGATTATTTCTTACCAATAATAATACTTTTTTTAATTAAATGTTTTGCTGTTAGAAAAGCAGATTTATTTTTAAAAAAAAATTCATTATTCCATGTTGTACGAAATTCAATAATACCTACACCGTCCATTATATTATCTGACAAATTTAATCATCTGAAAATGACAAAGATATTCGTATGTCGATTCTATATTGCATAGAAAATACTTATTTTATGTTATTTTCCTTTCATCTTCTTTTTTGTTTTAAGAAGATTTGTCACAAAAGAAGAGTACACAAACAAATACAAAAAAAAACAAACCCCAACCGATGGAATTAAGAATAATAGCGATAACAGATTTATTCAAGGCAAAAAAAAAATGAAAAGGTGCACACAAAAATCAGAAAAAAATGTTATTTTTTTAATAAGACAAGCTATACAAAAAGAGGATCACTTTGCAAAAAAGAAGAAATAGAGACACACAGAATAGTTGCACAAAATTTTGAATATTGTCGTTTTATTATTTTAGATTTTGAAAAAAAATTTGAATATTGCAACAAATAAAATCTCTCTGGACAAATGAAGAAAACAAAAACCAGAAAATATAAGTTCCACCGGCTACAGAAAACAAATCAAACCCATAATTGAGTTATTGTCATTAAAATACATGGAAGTTATAAGCATATAAAAAAGAAACAAAAATTAAAGATGAAAACATGAAAAAAAAAAACAAAACAATGCACAGGCTGATTGCCCACATTTAGAGAATAGAAAAACAAAAAGAAAATTTAGATAATGACCTAGCATATAATCATAAAAGATTTAAAAAATCAGTAAGAGATTTTATTGAAACTAAACCAATTTAATTCGTTTTTTTTATTTTACTGCATTTGCTGTTTCTTCAAACTAAAAGAAATAAAACAAAAATAAATTTATATGATAATTTTCAATCATTTTTTTTACACATACCACAATACATGCAACAAATACATTTACAAAATACATTACATGCACAATAATATATCGACAAAAAATAAATTTATTTTTCTCTTACGTGTAATCTTTGCATTATACTATTATACAATTGCGAATTAAGATCTTTTTCTTGAACACCTTGTAATTCAAAGCTTCCATGAGTTTTCTAAAAATAAATATATATAGATTAAAATAAAATAAAATCTTTAAAATTTACTTTAACTATCAACATTAAACAAGCTAATTGATATGGATGAAGACTAATTTCTGTTCTTTCTCCAAGCCATAGAAAAATACATTGTGTTTGTTGTCTATACCAATCCTATTTTGAATAAAAAGTAAAATAAAACAAATATATGTCATTAAACTAACTTCAAATATATTTAATGCAAATATTTCATCACTAATCTTCTGACGTAATTGTTCTAAATTTGCATTTACACATAAAACATATGTTTGACCATCTTCATTAATTGGTTTCTAATTAATAATATAAGAATAGAATATAACTATAAATCAACAAAAAAAACAAATTTCTTACTGTTAATGAAAGTATTTGAGCAAAAAATGATCCTTCATCATAACGTGATAATTTTTTTAATACAGAATCAAGTACACTAAGTAATTTTTGTATTAATGTTTTTGACATATCACTTAAATTTTTTTCTAAATATTCATCAATACGTGTATGATATTGATGAAGATCACCACTATGCAATGCACATAATTTTAAAGCCTATTAAGCATATATATATGAAAAATTTATTTGATTAATTTATTATTATTTACTTGAGCTTTACAATCAAGTATAACATTAACCATAACACAACATTCAGCTGGTAAAAGATAATCGGAACTAGTGCCACCAATTAAACCACCTTTTTTCATCCATGCTTCAAAATGACGCCATACTCTAGAATATTCGAAAAGATTTTTCTTTATCCTAGAAATACTATGAGACAATTATCGAAACAAAGTTTTTTCTAACGCCTTGCTCTCTGGATAGAGCAGATTAATTTTTTCTGCTAATAATTTTTTATAAACTTAGCTTATGTATCCTGAAAAGAGGACCAAGGCAAAAAAAAAACATTCCACTTCTAGGATAGAACAACAATATACTTCTATTGTTTTACAATTAAAATATCTATATTTATGTCTTTTATATTCGAAAAGAACTTTGAATACCTTTTTGCACAGGCTTCAATCATATCTGAAGCCATTTGTTTAAGTCGTTTTTCAAGATGTTCACCAAATATTTCATCCGGCTATAACAAGAAAATAAAAAAAAAGTTTTTTTTCTTCAAAAATAATTATATACCCAATGCAAATCACGAATAAAACATTGTAAAGCATCAAGTTTCCACAATATGTCTTCACTTGTTGCACATCCTCGTCTAAAATAAAAAAGAAGGAAAATACATTTTCTATTTTAAAAAAGCAAAAGAATTTGTTACGTTTTTGCTTTCCAGTTTTCTTTTTCAAAACCTCTATGTATTGATTGTGCTATACATGATTCCATTAAATCTACATAACGAACAACTAATGGTGCAAATGTATCACGTAATTGTTGATGAAATCGACCACTTGATAATGAATCTAAAAAAAATAATTTATTTTCTTATTTAAATTTAATTCATAATATAAATTTTACCATGCATTCGAAGATAATCATTTAATAATTGAAATAATGGAAATGAATCCCAACTTTCAATTGGTTGTTGATCAATAACATGTTCCATATCAACAGCAAATAAAGACCAAAAAATTTCTTCATGTTCAATTAATAAATCATTATATTGTTGAAATGCTTCTTGATAATGTTCAGCATCTTGTTGTAATAATTCAATACATAATTCAGCTAAATGAATTAAATCATCAATTTTTTTTCTCGGTGAATCATCACTATTGTAAACTGTTTCTAAATAAAAATTGAACGATAATCAATTTAAATAAAATAAACAAAAAGAGTGAACTAAAAAAATTAAAAAAAAAAAGTTAAATAATGATGTTCTTTTTTTTCAGGGGGATTACAGTGTCCAAAATCATAGATCAACCATTTATTGCATGCGCTTCTTTTTATGGATGAACTATGGCAGAATAAAAAAGATATAAGAAATATGTGTATGTGTGTGTTATATGACAATAATGCTCTATACAATATACAATAAGGCATATAGATAGAGTACAACATTGCTAGACAAAAAGCTGCTATTGCTACAATAGAAACATAAAACTAAATTTATATATTTAATTATTACAAAAAGCAGATTATATCATTTAAAAAATTTCTTTCATTTAGAAATTCAAAAATAAAGAATAAGGTTAAGAAAAAAAAAAGAATAGGAAAAGCTTTTATTTACAAGAACATCACTTAAAAGGTAATTAGAAAAAAAAATAAGATACATGGAATTTACCGTTATCAATTTGTTGCTGTGTCTCTCGTTTGCCTGGAAAAAGAATAGATCAATCGGACTGACACATATACACTCATACATATACATATATACTAACAAATTTATTTCAAAATATAAAAAAAAACAAGAGAAAGAAAAAAAAAACGAACATTTGTTACAACATCAGAGCAGCTAGCGGCGGCGATATAGCAAGAGTGCGATGGTAAAATTTTTTTTTTTACTGTGTTTTATTTTGATTAAATTTCCCCCTTTCTCTTTTTTTTGAATATTTTCTTTTATTTATATTTTATTTTTTTTTACCTTCAATTTTTGCTTGATCAGATACACGTGTATAATTAATATATGCAGCATTTTCAAGACATTTACCAATAAATTGTCGTATTTCATCACGAGATATTGGTGTAGCAATATCTTTAGCTAAGACACGTTCTAATAAACTTAATGTGGCTTTAAATGCACCTTCGGGTCGACCAAATGGAAATGAAAATCTAAAAATTTTTTTGTAAATTTATATATATTTATTGTTGAAAATAAACTAACCTAAAATGAGTAACTTGATGTTCAAGAAATGATTTTAATCGTTCTTTCATTTCATTAAAACGATCTTTTTCTTCCATAGTAATTGTCGATACATTATTATCAGGTCTAAAAGGAGAAGTTTAATTTATCTTTTCTTTTAATTATTCGTTTTGTTTTTACCGATTTCCTGAGACATGTGAAGCACAAAATACATAACTATAATGAATTAATTGTGGATCAATCATAAATCCTTGTTCAGCTCGATCAAGTAAATCATTTAAATAGTATAAATGTCTTAGACAACCACGAACACCATATCGGGAACAATATTCTAAATAATAAATTTATTTAAAATAGATAATAGTGATCATCAAAAATATTGTTGTTAAACAAGATATTCAATGAAAAAAATTGTCTCGTATATGAAAGATCAAATTTTAGGGTATCATCTCACGTATTGACCTAAATTTCGATATTTTCGATGAAAAATTTTAGTTTTATTTTATTTTGAGAAGAATGATTTTAAAATATTATATATTATTAGGTAAACGATCTTAAACAAAGAAAAGGAAATATAGATCCTTGTTACTTTCCGGTAATATACATGAATCATGAAAACTATTAATTCAAATACAAAAAAATCTAATAAACTCTATTTATAGGAATTTTATTTTTAATATATTATAATCTAAATATAAATAAATTACCTTCAAGTACATAACTTTGTCCTGGACTTAGCCAGCCCTAGTAAAAAAAAAAGAGGAAAAGAAATTATTTATTATTTAATATTAAGTAGTATTCAGGGTTTTTTTTATCACCAGAGCTGTTTATATTATTATTATCTTATTTAAAACTAGCAATTAAACTTACTTTAAAAAATTCTATATTTAAATTTAATAAAAGAAATTTTTCTTTTTAATAAATAAAATAATAAATATTTACCAAGGAACAATATGGATCACTTAAACGATAATCAAGTGTTGCTGTTTGTAAAGCTTTGAAAAGATCATGATGATCAAATTTACATGGGTCACTTTGAATATATTCATCAAAACCAAGTTTTTTCGATCGATCCGAATCTATAATAAATAAATAAATAAATAAACTTTTTTTCTTAAATCGATATAAAAACAAACAAAAAAAAAAAGGAAACACGCTCATTCAAGGATAATTATCATTCGGTCTTTGTACATGCCATGCTTATCAAAAGAACAAAAAAACCTCGAATATCACATTGTTTAGTTGGTATAAGTTTGAATAAGCTTCGAAAATAATTTGCTCTTTCTACAAGATCATATGACTGAGTACGTGAAACAGGTAACTGTCCTATACAATATAGACATACGTATTGAGAAAGAAATTTTATTATATTCTTAGACAAAAAAAAGCAAATAAATAAATTTTATTATAGTTGAATATTCTTACCAATTTGCTCTCTTTGTGATAAACCAGCTCCACCTTGTGGTGATTTATTAGTTGCAGTTATTGGTGGTGTCGGTTTATGTGATTGACCAGTAGCACGATATAATGCTTGTACCCAACTATGTCTTTCATTTTCTTCATTTGTTGCTAATGTAACAACATCACCTTCACGTACAGCTTTAAAAAAATGTTTTGCATCATTCATAACTAATCCTATTTAATAATAAAACAATTTAAAAAATTTTTTTTTTATATTTTTAAATTAATAACTAACCATTATCTGGTTCAGCATAATCAACAGTATAGCCTTCAAGTGGCATCATTTCTGTAGGTTCAGATTTCTTTTCACGATAACTACATATAGCAAAACAATATTGAGAAACCTAAAGAATTTATAAAATTTAGTTTTTTTACAATTAAAAAAAAAATTCATATTATTTACCTGAACTAATGCATAGTATCGTCGTTTCCATGTTTTCCAAACATTTTTACCACGAGCATAGCACCAACTATTAATAATAATAAAAAAAATCGATTATTTTTACTTGTGATACCTTCAAAATTTTTATTCAATTATTCTCAATAAATCTTTGGAAGGAAGCAAAGATTCTCTTAAATTGATACATACCCACACATTTTAAGATTTTGTGGTTTTTCCATTCGTACATCTAATTTAACTTTTAATTCATCTATTGATGTACTTTTATTTTTAATCATATCAGTCCACCAATTTGTTTTATTAAATGTTGGATCAATTT
The DNA here is from genome assembly GCA_022393335.1 of Macrotrachela quadricornifera. Classification (NCBI taxonomy): domain Eukaryota; kingdom Metazoa; phylum Rotifera; class Eurotatoria; order Philodinida; family Philodinidae; genus Macrotrachela; species Macrotrachela quadricornifera. Next base: position 21,372 of record JAJEKB010020489.1, on the reverse strand, counting down.
GTAATGTCACTTTTCCAAGTTTATTATCATCTAAACTAAGTATACCTGGATTTTCCATATAAAGTTTAACTTTAATAATAGGTAAAATTTGATTTGTTGGAAATTCTGCTAATGATTCCCAAATTGGTTTACCAGCTTCGGCATGTTCAGTACGATATTTTTCTCCTCCTTCAACTTCCATTGTACAATAAACAATACGATTTGTTGGAATAGATTTTAATCCTCGTACTTCTTTTACAGTTATATTCACATTAAAATTTAATACAAATGCTAATTTTGATAAACCTGGTTCATTATCATCTAAATGATTACTTCCTTCATTATAACCAGATCTATTTAATGAATTAATACCAGATGATGAACTATTACCAGCATTTGCTGCACGTCCATGAGCAGGATTACGTTTAGATCTTAATGGTTTTTGTTCTGAACCACCACGTACAGGTAAACTTTCAAGATTACTCATTAAATCATTTATAGTTTTTTTTAATTCATCGACATATAATGTATCCATTTCTTTATGTACAAATTTTGGCATTAAACCACGTTGCTAAAAAATAAATCTATTTGAATTTAAACAAAATAAATTTTTGAAAAATTCATGCAATGTATCAAATTCTTTCTATTATTCATTACATGCAAGCAATTTAAAAAACCTTTTTTGTCTTTTGACAAAGATCATTTAATATATCCTGGAATAAGTAGAATTAACTATTTTGTTTTTTATTGTTATATATATATATATTTATTTATTTTTAGTAATTATATTATTTAAATTAATTTTATTTAACGTACTCTTTGTAATGATTCAGCTTGTTTCATTCGACCATCAAGTTCTCGACGAATAGTTGCAGCTTGTTCATCATTATTATCAAGCTATATTATCAAATATAAAAGAAATAAATATTCAATAATTCTTCTTTCTTACTTGAGCACTATTGAAAATCATTCTAAAAGAAAAAATCAAATCAATATTTCCGAACAAAAAAAAAACAAAACAGTCTTTGATATTCACTTAAACAAACTATCGGGTAACCCATAAAGAATGGAGCTATTAATCTTTTCAAGATTTTTTTTTCTTTATTATCTTCTTCATTTAGTGAATATAGTCCCTTAGATCGTTCTTTTTTGCGATATCTTGCTAATACGTTCTGTGGTTTCTTGACATTTTGTTGTTCATTTTTTGAGCTTTTAGAAGAACTTCATTATTGCTTCGTTCGGTATCGATTAGATCATCTAACATATCATCAATACGAACAACTTTTACTCACATATATCTAATCGTATTATATACCTTTACCGAAAATTGTTTTTTTTTATGAACAACAAGAATAACATTGGTTTATGAAATAAAACAGTCAGTTAAAAAACATTGACGATAGTATATTTATCAGATGAAGTATATCATTTTTGTAGAATTTCAAAGGCTATCATTTAATAAAAAAAAGGTTTTTTAATTAAAGAAATATTAGAGAAGAAATTTCAAAAATATGAACATCACAATTCTAGCTAGATCATCGAGTTTATATGTACAGAAATTAGAATTCTCTTATTTTTTTGAAAATGTGATTCTTTAGTTTCTTTTTTTTAACTTACTGATGTTCAAATTTTTTTATATTTAAAACGTTCTGAAACATATCATATAATTGTTCTTTAGTCATAATTAATTCAGCTGATGTTGACATATAATTAGATCTTGATGAACGACGATTAGAATTATCTTGATCTTGATCTTGACCACGATAAATAGCATCAAATTTTGACATCCATAAACTAAGCACCGTATCTTTGCTTATTTTAAGTGAATCAATATCAGGTAAACTTCGCACACGTTTTTCAATATTTATACGAAATACATCACGAAAATCATCGGAACAACATCCACCAGATTGAACCATTTTACCAACACGTTCACTTTTAAGAAATACTTCATAATATGAACGAACAGCATTTATAAAAGCTTAAATTAAAATAAAAATGAAAATAAATCATTTTTTATTTTATTCTTTCGTCTTTATTTTTACCTTCATCTGCTTCAATATGAGTTTTACCATTAAGAAATGCTAAAAATCTTTCTTTAATAACACCATATTGAACAAGATTTATTTTTAAATATTTTCTTGCCGTATCTGACGATTGCTTTGAATTAAATGGACATGCAACACAACGACAAATGGATACATAAATTTGAAGACGTTTACGTTTTAATTCTAATTCACGTTCAACACGTTCATTTTCTTCACGTTCACGTTCACTTAATAATGATGGTGATGGTGATGGTACACGATCAATTGGTACACCAGTAACACTTGATATTGTTGTACCTATGGATGAACTAGTTTTATATGTTAAAGAAGTTATAAAATTACCAGTACTTGATATTGATGGATGTCCTTGTTGTGGACGATATTTTGAATTTGGTGATGATTGATCTTGATAACGTCCTGAATGTGATGGTTGTTGTTGTGTTGATGATGATGGATGTAAATGTTCTTCAGAAGATGTTGTTGAATCTCTACTCCTTAAACTATATGAATCTGTTTTAATATTTATTGGTGTTTGAGTTGCATCTTGATGAGAATTTATATTTGTTGATGAACGTATGGATGGAGATGGTGAATCATTTGCTGATTGAGTTTGTATTATTCGATGTGGTGTTGCCGGTGATGTATAGGAAGAATTTGTTAATTGTTTAGATGATTGTGTAATATCAGAATGAGGTAGTTTCACTGGTAATAGGGGTGAAACAGAATTAGGATAAGATGGATTTGGATTTGGTGTTACTGTTCGAGATGGTTGAGATCCTGGACGATATGTAGACACCTAATCAATATTTTTTCAATGTTTTTATACGATCATTAAATTATATAAAGAACTTACCGGTTGTTGATTAACGACTCCTCCATTTTTTTCACCAAACTCTTCATCCTCATCTGTAGAATCATGCAGCATAATTTGTTATCTTCATTATTATACGCTAGGTAACCTCATCAATAAGAAGATAGATGGAATTAATATAGTCATTGATGTTAACAGCATCTTATCAATGACATATATATGTATATATGTGTCTATTTATATGAAAACTGATTTCTTTTTCTATAAAAAAAAATAACAAAGAGAAAAAAAAAGTGTGAAACATTAAACAAAAGAACTATCTATGTCTCTATATAAAAGCTCTTGTTCAATTAAAAGCAGTCGCCGTCTATCTTGATACTTACGAACGCATGCATGCTCCGCACACTTCGAAAAAAAAACATGTCAGTCATTATCGATGCCGTTCGATGACGTGAGCACTCGCATACAAGCTGACTAGGCTACCACCTCTAAACTCTTATTGGCACGACTAATTGAAATCCTTCTCTTTTCCTTTGCCAAACTAGTATGCTCTCTGCCATCGGCAGTCATCGTTGTCGCTACCGTGTTACTAGTTGTTGTTGTTTCTCCCTGAACGCACGAACGCAAGCGTGCGCCTTTCCCTTCTATTGTCTCTCTGGAGAATAATTAAATTAGATGACGCGAAACGATGATGGGACAAATATTCATGGTAATGTGAGATAAAGAAATACATGTATATATATATAAGTATGTCTTCTCAATTTGATCATCATCAAACTGCAACGCGCAACAATCAAATAATAATGTAAAGCAATTAACTTACCATAGGAAGAATTCAATGACGTACAGTTCCATTAAAAACAAATAGATAAGTTCATTGTTTATTTATTTTTTTCCATCATTTACTATAGTTAGAGTTTTCTCGTCATTTTTTTGTCATATCATTTTCATCTTTTTCTTTCTCTCTTTCAATTTATATATGTGGTTGGCACAACATGCCGCATAAGAGAATAGGAAAAACAACATGCGTTAGACGTGCTCGTGTGCAAGTATTCAACACGCATAAACTGACTTTTTTCTTCCTTTTTCTTCTTCTTCTGTTTGTCGTCTGCAAATGATGGTTTGTTATAGAGAGGAAAAACGAGAGACAGAGAGTAAGGAATTAGTTACTGTCATCACATCTATCTAAAGTAAAGAGTATTATTACTACTATCATGCAAGCGAGATACTTTCATGATATTGATTGTCTATAGTTAATTTTTCATTGTAATATATATATGCACAGTTTGTCTTATCAAAGATGATCTTGATGCAACTGTCAAGAAAAGTAGATGATCATCTTATTAATGAATAGAATAATAAAATTGAACTATTGTTAGTGAAATTTAATGAAGAGAACATCTTTGATTATAAGATCTCAGTATGTCAAGACACATGCACTCACTCACACACATGCATACATACACTCAAGATGATGAACTAAAAGAAAAAAGAAGACAGAAAGAATGACGAGAATCGCTAATCGATTAGATGCAAATCCTCTTCGATAGAAAGAAGAATGATAAGATGAAACGATTAAGGAAATGAAATGGTCACAAACATACAGACAAAAAAAGAGAATGAGTATGAATATAAATGTAAAAGAAACACCTTTTCTCTTTCTTCTTTTGTTCTTCTTGTAGCATGTGATGATGATCATTGAATGAAAAATTAATAGAAAAGCTAAAGTAACAACATATACATATACTCATCTTAATGAAAGTCATTGGCCTTGATAGATACAAAAGAAGAAGTTGTACGAGAAAGATTTTCTTAGGGACTAATCATCGCATCAAAACAACTACTTGTCTTAATGCTATTTTTTCCACATACACGCACCTGATTAGTAATAGCAGACAGTTTTGATGCATTTGTAACATAATTGTCTACAGAAGCTAAATAAGAAAAAGAGAATGAAGCAGAAGAAGACGAAGCAGAAAAATAGCGAAAGCGGATTTCTTTTTTGTTAGTTAACAATGTCAGTGACAGCCTTATCTTAAAATATGCCGATACTATTTGTTTTTCATCAGTAGTAGTTTGAAACGTTATGCCACAAGCATTATTATAAAAAAAAGCGAATGTTCTTCTTTATGCATTCACCGAACGCAAGATAAATATATCGACTGAACAAATGCATCTGAACCGATGTGTACTAATCAAGAAGTCTGTCTTCTTTTCTTTCTTTCTTGTATTTCGACATACTCGCGTCACTTCTCACACACCCTAGAGGATCAGTTTTCTTGTCGTTTGCTCCCTCTTTCTCTTGTCTTAAAAGTTATTCAATGTTTACTTACATACTACTAGAGATAAAAAACGACAAGTATTATAACGAAAAAAGAAAGACGAGTATGTATATATGTGAACAGGAAATGGGCGCAAAAAAAAAACTCGAAGACTCACCATGAAAGGCGGAGCGTATGTGCAAAAGCGAGCACATGAAGAAAAACGACAGAAAGGAAGAGCTACTATATTTAACATTTGTTTTCTTAATATAACATATGAAGTAATCAAAAATCAGACTTTTCATATACACATATGGAGTAACTTACATGGAAATAAAAAAAAGGCAAGATAGATTATCGTGATATATTTTCATAAACTATATATATTAACACGCATCAATATAAAATAAATCGAATATTAACATTGAAAACGTCGATAATAATCTTATAAAAACACAATAATCTCGATTGCAGAATAAAAAACAATCTCATTCATCATAAAAAAATATATATTATTCATTAATCATACAGCTAAACTAGAAAAAAAAGAACGGAACAAATAAACAAAAAACAGCTTTTTCATTGGTTTAATAAATCAAACCTGACATCTAGATATATAAATAATCTTTTATTGGTATATTAAAAGAACCAAACATTTTAGATGAATAACTGTCATGTATTATTTTTTTTTATTAAAATTTAGAACTATAAATTAAATGGCAAATTATGTTAGTATAACATCTCCACCTCGAGAAAATATAGTTAGTGATCATAAATATCATTTACGATATTTCAAAACTCCAGCTTGGTGTCCCTATTGTGAAGATTATATATGGGGTTCGGGTAATATTGGTTATCAATGTACAAATTGTGGTGATTATTTTCATGTTGAATGTACACTTGTTTTAACAAGTGGTACATGTCCTGGTTTAAATGCATGTCATGTAAATAATCGTGCATTAATAACATATGATACAAGTATACCAATAAATGATTGGACAGTTAATGATGTATGTGAATGGTTAGCTGTTGTGAATTTATATCGTTATGCACCTAATTTTCAATCATTAAAATATGATGGTGAAATTTTATTATCATTAACTGATGAACAATTAAAACATGATCATATACATGATAGTTATCAACGTCAAGCTATATTAGATGCTATAAAAGAATTAAAATCACGTGATAAATATCGTCCTATATCATTTGAACGTTTTCGAACACAATTATCAACAAATAATCATGGAGATAATTTTATTTGTACAACATTTTATGAAAGACGTTTATGTGATTTATGTGATAAATCATTATATGGAATTATTCATCAAGGTTTACAATGTAGTCGTTGTGGTCTTGTTATGCATAGACAATGTTCAAAATTACCATCAAAACGTTGTATACATACAAATAAACAACTTGAATGTCATACAATAATTGGAACAGATTTTAATGATCAACCAATTGATTCAAAAACTCAATTACCTATTATTATAACACGTTTATGTCAAACATTAGAAAGTATTGTAGAAGATAATCGAACATTATCATTAATTGATGCATATCGATTTTCAATTGAATCAGCACGTATTGCTCAATTAAGAAAATTAATTAACGATAATGTATGATATCATTCTTTTCTTTTTCTTTTTCTTTTTTTTTTGAATTAACTAGTTGAAAATAATATTATTATAGGATATTGAAAAAATGGATTTTAAAAGAATGGAATTATCCGAATTGGCTAGTTTAGTTAAAACTAGTCTTAAAGAACCAGGCATAGGTAAATATATTTAAGTATTATATAAATATAACAAAGTATTCAATTAAATTTTTCTAATAAAAGAAAGAATTAGAATTATGTGTTATTAAAATGAATAGAAAAAAGAAAAAATTCAATAAAATTTTAGTTTATCTATGATATTTAATAGAATAAAACATGAATAAATCTGCTTTTTATATTATTAAAAATTAATATACTTCAAAAAGAAACATTCATTTCAAAGAATATTTTATTTATATTTTTTTTATTTAATTGATATATATATATGTATTGACGTCAGAGAATAATAGATAAATATAAAGAAAAATATATTAATATACTTATTTAATTATATTAACATTTACTATTTAAATCTTAAATATTCCTATAGATATTTTATCTATTTTGATTAACTAGAAGGCATGATTATAATAGCCGTTTATTGTCGAAAAAAAATTCTTTCATTCAAAATCAAGTATTTTGTATGTGATAAAAAGAAGTTGATGAATTAAAAGAAAATAATAGGTGTACTTTAAAAAAGTATTGACCTTTTAAGAAAGAGATCATATTTCTTTCTTTATACATTTTATATACATTTAGATGAAAGGTAGTTATTAACAGTATCAACACTAGTTTTATTACACATTTACATTGAGAGTGTATGTATAAATTTCTTTTTTCGAAATATTTAACAAGAGAATATATCCGATAATTGAACACTACTTGATCTGATTTCAAGACGATTATGAAAAGTTCCATTTAATCTTCATAACTAAGATAAAAACATTTATACTTATACTTAAGTACAAAAACAGTACTTTGTACTTTTTTAATTAATATATGACATAGTGCCCTATATATGTATTTAAAGTATCATAGGTTTCAGTTTTTTATCATATTCTAACCGCAGACGGATGCATGTTTCTTGTCAAAATTTATAATTATGTCTTATATTCTGGTTTTTTTTATTCCTGATAATATTAAAAATTTCTAATAATAATGTAACAACGAAGTGAAACGATAATCTATCCTAGATTGTAAATCATGACCTTAAATTGATGTAGATTCTTTTTAATGTCAGAGGGAATAATTGTTAACTATGATATTAAATTGAATAATTATCATCATATTATTAAAGAAATTCAAATTATGTAAACAGATGATTTTCATAAAATGATATCTAAGAAATTTATTAGTATATAATATTAAACATTTTCATTAAAATTACGAATATATTTTCTTAAATATAAATAAAAAATACGTGTATTAATTGTTCTATTTTATCTTAGGTATTATACCTGATGAAAATTATGAAGATTTTCTTAATTTGGTTAATGCTCCAACACAAGTTATAAAAGAATTTGTTAGTAATTATTCTATGCCATTTTATGTTGATTTTCTTAAATTTATAATGCATCATATAATTAAAATTTGGAAACTTGATTATGATTTTGCTATGACAAATATAAATCAACATCATACAGTTAAACCATATGAACCCGAACGAGTTGTTGATAAACTTGTTGCAATATTTAAACAACTTATATTTCGGTAAAAAAAATAAATAAATAATAAAAATATTTTTATTTTAAATTATTAATTTGTTTTTTATTTTTAAAGACCACCATGGCCAATGATAATGTCTCATGCTCGTAATGATAAAGATCATGTTCATTTATTAAAACGTTTTATTTATGAAATTGATTGGAATGCTGAACGACCACCTGTAAAACCTTATCAACAAAGTCAATCATTGAATATATTAGTATCTCAACAACAATCACTTGATAAATGTCAATGGTTTTATAATCGACAAGATAATCAATTATTAATAAATAAACTTTTAACAAAATCTTTAACAATTAATGATGGAGATTATTATGTACGTTTTTCAACTGAAACAAGTGTATCAGCACCATTTACACTTGTTGTACAACTTGATGGTCAACAACGTTTTATTAAAATTTGTATGAATAAACAAGGACAATATGGATTTTCATTAAGTTCATGTTTTTTTCAAACAATACAAGATTTAATTGAATATTATACACATAATTCTTTATCAAAACACTTTCCTATATTAAAATCTGATATGAAATTAAGTAAACCAATTCGTCGTGATATATTTTTATCTGATATAAATCATAATGATCTGGATGATTATGCTGTTGTTTTATCAAATATAAATGATCAAAATCTTTTACGTATTACTTTACTTGAATTAACTAATAAATATAATGAAATGGAACATGAATGTGCATCATTAAAAGTTGAATTTGATCAAATAATAACATATATGAGTGAAATACAACGATCAACTATGGCATACGGCAGGTATAACTATTTAATTGAATATTTGACAAAATTTTTATATAATTTTCTTTATAAATTAAATGAAAATAAATTTTTAAAATCTTTAGAATTCAAATGATTTATGAAAAACAAATGAAACTTAATCGTGATAATTTTTTACAATGTCAAAAACAAACTGAAAAAAGTGAATATGAACGTTCATTTAAATATCTTGAACAACGTGTTGAACAATTTGTTAATAATATGAAAGGATTAAATGAAACATATACTGAAAGACAACTTAAACGTGATAAATTAGTCAAAACTCTTGATGAAAGAAAAAATGATATGGTTACGTATGAAAATAAAATTGCTATGTGTATGAAATTACTTGCTGATAAAGGTGTTGAACAACATGAAATAAACAAGTATAGGAAAAAGAAAAAAAACATTGAAATTCTTATTTGATTTGATTTTTTTCATGTTTAGTTTTCTTGGTGTTCCAACAGAAGAAGCATGGTATTTACCAACAGTTAATCGTGAAACAGCTCATAGATTATTAAAATCATGTGTAGAAGGTACTTTTCTTATTCGTACATCATCAAATGGTCTTTATGCATTAACATTAGTTCATAATGGTATTATATATGATTGTCGTATAGGTCGTGATCCAAATCAAAATTATGCATTTCGATTTGTTGCATCATTTATTGATAAAACTGGTCAAACAACAACAACGAATGGAAGTAATACTGCTTATTGTGATCGATCATTTCATACATTAAAAGAATTAGTTGATTTTTATACAAAAAATTCTTTAGCAGAAAATAATCCTGATTTAAATACATGTTTAACAGTACCTATTAAATTACATACGAATATTAAACTATAGATATCTTTATTGTCTTTATTATTCATCATTCTTATTTTTTATTTTAATGTCAATAAATAAATAAATCTCATATATTGTTTTTCATTAATTTTATGTTGTTTGTTCATAAACAGGATTAAAATGATGTTTTATATCATTCCAACGTGTACGTAAACGTTCGCGTCGTTCATATGCATATGATTGTCTAAACAAAACATAAAAAGAAAATCAAAACTAAAAAATAATATATGGAATTTAAATTACCTTGTACGAAATGTTTCTTTGATTTTTTCATCGAATAATATAGAAGTTTTATCTATTTCAGTTGATATAGTACTTTTTTTTGTTTGTGAACTTATAGTTTTTGATGGTTTTGTTTCTATAGGTGATTCAATTTCATCAAGAGTTGAGATTATACGTTCAGGATAATAAGTTTCAAGTGAAGGAAAATGTTCTAATGGAACACGATATAGACGTAATGATGGATATTCATTTTGTTCTAATTGATTATCATTTTCAGGAACTATAATAGAATACAGAAAGTTTAAACGTTAAAAATTGAATATTTTTTCATGAAATATGGAGATAACTATTATTAACATTCTTAAATTTTTAAATGTACAGATACATTTTAAAAGAAATATTATTTGAATAAAACATTCGAATATAATGACCTAAGATATACCAATAGTATTGAATACATGCAAATTGCAAAATATTGCTGTAATTGATTTTTTATGTGATAAAAATATATATAAAATCATTCGTGAAAAAACTCTTCTATCGATTATTCTTTTCCCATATTTCATAATTACCTCCAATAATAATTGATCTTGCATTATCTACAAATGCAATTTGATATGCAATTTTATTATTTTTTATTGATTGTGATAAAATAATTTCACATAATTGTTTACATTTTAATGCATCATTTATATAAATACGATTGAGTTCATTGATACTCAAAAACTATTAAATAATATATAAATTAATTTGATACAGAAAAATAAACTAATTAATTTATCTTACTAAATTCGATGGATTACAATTAAAAAATATCATTCGAATAATTTTTGATGTATCTTTATTTTGTTCTCTAAATTAAAGAATTCACTATAAATTTAATTATATTATTTATATAAATATATTTAATACTGAGGGAAACATGTTATTATATTTTGTTGTTCAAGATTTTTTTCTTCAGTTAATATTGATTGAAATTTTATTCGATAAATTTTACCATTATTAGATAAAACAAAAAATCCATTTTGTTTTTCTTGTGTATCAATATTTAATGGATTTTCTAAAGAATCAATTGCATGAATATCAATAATCGGAGATGAATTAATATGTTGAATTGATGGAAGATCATTAACACCTATAAATTATTTTTATTTTATAGTATTATTTTTCTTATTCTTATTACCTGTTGTTCTTTCTATAATACAAACATTTCCTGATTGTAAAGCTACAGCAAGATGTTCATGTTTAGAATCATAAGTTAAACTTGTGATACGACTAGCAAATGGCCATATGGAAATAGGACGAGTATCAAATGCATCTTTAAAATAAATATGTAAATCAAATGCATATAAATAAGAGAATATTTACTTACCTTTGCCTTTACTTTCTGATTTAGCGATTTTGTAGATAAGTAATTGATTTGTTGTTGGCCAACTTACTGCTAGAGAGTGAATTCCTAGAATTTTCGAAAGAGAAGCAATTTACTATGAAAAATAAAAAGTATTTTTTTTTGTTAGATTGATCTATCTCTTACATTGTGACAATGTTACTGAGATTGAAGAAAAGCTATTCTGTCTCGAATCATATCTGAACAAATACATAAATTAGAATGATATAATAAGTAGTGCATAATCAATGAATCGAAATCTGTTCGGATTTTCCAAGCATGCTAGAATGATCTGAAAGTGTGATTCTAGTCTCATATGGAAGAAACTTTAAAAGCCTACAAAACCACCATTTTTAGTTTTTAAATCTGTTATTTTAAGTTATTTCAAAATAAACATATCAACATGCAGTTTTACGAGAAAATTTTCAATATTTCCACTTGTGACAGACTGTGACATTTACAATGAGCTTCAATAACAGTGCGAAGGTGTTACTTTGTTTGCAATCACACGATCTATGCTTCAAAGCAAGAAACTAAAATGAAATGCCAGTGTATAGGATGTATCGTTGGCTTATGCGTAGGGCCATGTTCCAAGACTTATCATATATTGAACTGCTTCTAATAAAGATTATATTATAAGAAGCGAAGGTCATTGAATAGCGAGAATTCCAACAATAGCAGAGACCATGCTTTGATCTTCGGACGCCTCAGAACTATGTATACTATTAAGTTCAAACAAATTTTGGATGGAAAAACTTCTTGCCATGGAAAAGCTAATTTGTTTTTTAAAATTTTACAAAATCTACTTGGAATCTAATAGTATACTTGAAATCTTAAACATCAATTTTCATGATAGAAGAAAAGATAGATTCCATTCTTTCGATTGAGATTAGAAGCAGATTTTCAGATAACCTAAAAATATTTGAGGACTAAGAAAAGATTTTGACCAGTTTTATTTTATATTATACGTTATATTGATTAGAAAACACTTTGAATTCGTCAATATCTTCTTTTTCTGTCAATAAATCTCATTGAATGTCTACATTAAAAATGCTTGTCTAAATTCGATGATGTGTCATTGGGTTATATTTACCTGCTGCTGTTGTTGTAATTCCAGTTGGAATAAAAAGAAGATTAGGTATTCTAAAAAGTCAATTAATACATTTGTTAATTATCTTTATTTTTTTTTGATATTTACATAGGTAAAGATGATTCAACTTTAGATATTGATATTTTTCTATCAGTTTCATCAGTTTTTCCTAATGGTAGTGTTAAATCTTTAATTAACATTGTTTTTGCATCAATAATTTGTTGAGTATAAAAATGATTTGATATTCCTTGTCCAATATTGGGTTGATTTTCAGTATTTTTCATTAATTGTTGAAAATTATTCGATCCTATACATAAAAAATAAATTAATCAATCCATGAAAAATTATAGATTATTTCACCTGCAGTAAATTTCGGTGCTCGAACTTTGAATAATAAAGTTGGACGAGAAAATTGACCACGTATTAATGTTAGTCCATTTTCTCTTGATGAATTCAAATCATTTTCTCCTATTTGATTTTCAATAGTAGCTATACTCTATAAGTTATATGATAGATAATATTTAAAAAAAAAATTCTAATAAAAAAAAACCTGTTCTTGAGTTGCAATCTCTGATTTCCATTGTTCTTTTGTTAATTTATATATTTCTAACCATGAATCATTATTACCTAAATTAAATAAATTCAATTAAAAGAAATTTTTCTTAAATAAAATTTTTTAATATACCAAACCATGAAACAACTAAATATTCATCATTTAAACCAGTTTGTGTCATTAAACATTGTGGTCTTTTACTATCATCCTATATTTTGAAAAATAAATTTTTTATATAAATAATTCAAAAATTTTTTTCTTAATACTTCTGTTTCATATTGTGTGAATAAAAGATAATATTGTTGATTTTTGTAAGCAATCATTTTCCAATAACCTGAAATTTTCAAAAAAAAAATGAAATTTAGCCAGCAATGTCAAACCTGAAAATTCGATTCAGATATTCAGTTATTTTTCTACCCTCACCCTCAAACAAGAGATCCAATATGTCCTGTCCTCATTCCTGCAGAAAAGATCTAGTATATTTCCGATAAAATTTGAATGTCAGATATTTTATAATTGAATTCAACTTTCAAATTTGACGTATATAAGTTTACTAGCGGTAGTACCCGGCGTTGCTCGGGAAATCTCCATACTGGAAACTTATCATGTCAGAAAACGACTGAAGATATATAGAAGGCTTGATTAAGATCTTTTCAACTATTATTACTACATATCTCGCCGTGCATACACTTATATTCATTTTTAAATCGGATACTTCAGCAAATAGTGTGGGGGTGTAACAGTCTTTCTATTAACTCATGCGTATTTCCATACTTTATACCAATACCCAGTGCAAAAAAACTGGCACTAACAGGCAGATATTCTAACAATGGCAGCATATGTCCCGAACTTTTTAAAAGACTGGGGAAAATTGTAATGTATCATAACCTGTTGTGAAGTTTCAGCCCAATCCTCTCGCCAGTCATCCTGATCCCTTTTGACCTTCTTCAGGACCTAAGAGTATGCCATGAAAAGTTTGGCACCTTCAACTCGTGCGATGTCCAAATGTATAAAAAACAGGCAGGCAGACAAACTTCCTCCTTTATATATATAAATTAGAAACATCCAATTTTCAAATTTAAACCAAAGAATCCTCGATAAAAAACGATTAATCTTAGAATCAAAACAAATTCGCGAAATTTCTGGAAAATTAACGCAAAGTTCATTGCGAGAGAACTTCAGTGAAATTTCACCCAGACCCCTTCTCCTACTCCTATTAACGGTAACACCACTCTTTAAAAATGCCTCTGAACTCGGAGAAGCACCATGGAAAATTTGGTAATGTTAGCTATTACAGTACTATCTGGGTTAGATTCCACCCACACCCACACCCACCCACCCATCACCCACACCCTCGGTGGGTGACTCCGCTATGACCTTCCTCTGGGCCTGGGGAGGTACCATGGAAAGTTTGGTGACGCTAGCTTGTACAGGGACTGAATGCATAGCGAACAGACAGACAGACAGACAGACAGACAGACAGACAGACAAACAAACTTTCTTCTTTATATATATAGATTAATCATACCAAATTTATCAATAATGCTTAAAAAATAAATCGTATCTTTTATTGAAGCATTTAATTTAAATACATTCATTTGTCTTAAAGGATTATCAATTATAACTTGATTTACTATTTCATCTATTTGATTATCATAACATATAAGATATGATTGTTCATTTTGAATACCAAAAAAAAAACATAAAGTACCAGAAATATTACTACCAATTATAGAAATAGGAAATTGAGTCTTATAAAAATAAAAAATAAATAATTTAAAAAAAAAATAATGAATTCTGATATTGTTTTACATTTATTATTGTGGATGAGGTATGTTGAGCTGATACAAATTTTGATTGATCAATAACTCGTTGTTTTTCACGTTGTTCAATGATTGTCCATGCATCATCAAATATTGATTCAAGAACTTTATTTATTCGTCTAGAGATTTAAAAAAATAACAAAAGAAAAATAAATTTATTTTCAATATTTATTATTTAAAATAAACCGAAATGGTTGTGGTAATTCATCAAATATTAATGATGGATCTAATGTAAAATCAGTTTGTTCATTTAAATGACCTTGTCGAGATGGAATTGGAATAAATTGTTCACTAGCTGATGTTCGATCTCTACTAAAATAAAAAAAATGAAATCTAATCGATTTCATATTAAATTAATTAAACGCACTTTGCAGAAGATTTAGATAAATTTTTAATTTTTGTACGACGTTGAGTACTACTCATTATTAAAATATAATCTAAATAATGATGAAAAAAAACATGCTTTTTTTTTCTTTTCTTTTTTTTTTTCGATAAACGCATTATAAAATATGAGAATATTACGATCGAAAAATTCACTATACAACAATCATTTTTTTTTTCTTAAACATGAAATCAGATGTTAAAAAGCAAAAATATTTATTCAATAATTCTTAAAGCACTGTCATCGCCTAATTCTTTTCGTAATTTTGCATCAATTCGATCCCAATCAACATCAACCTAAATAAGAAAGAGAATATCATATTGAAAAATCGAAAACAATTAGAAATAAATATTAACATTTTTCATTGCTTGTAAATATTTTGAATTTGTTTCTTTTTTACCACCACCATAATCTTTTAAATATTTTTGTCGATAACCTACAACAACGTCTAAATATTGAGGATGACGTTGTGTTAAATCGATTGCTCTAAAAGAAAATAAATATTTGAAATTTTGATATTTGACATAATTGATTATACAAAATTTATTGGAAATTCACTATCTATCAAGAACGGAGACTTTAGTATCTGTTAATTAGTGATATAGAATGAAAGAATTTTTCTAATGTCAAACTACGGATTCTTTTAATAAAAACAAATGATTGTTATCTGAATATGTATATTATAGTGGGTAGTCAAAGACGTATGGCAATGATATAAGCAAACACACAAAGATTTTAGAGGGATTAAAAATATACAGAATTGATTTTAACTGTTGTCATTAGGGATTTTCCGATCATCACTATCATTTAGTTTTTAGGTGAATATATGATTAAATATTGCGCGAAGACGTGTTCAATTGTTAAATTAGTTTTAAATCAAACTGTGAACATCATGTAGCTGTGTCTTAGGATAGACACAATTACAAAATCTGACATTTTCAGGATAAACTATTCTCACGAAGGTCTATTGTTACAGTGTTAAAAATATCATATAAATGTAATATCTCGAAAATAATAAACTATTAGCCTGAACTCTTTTCAAAGTATTCGTAATTTCTTAGAGTCTACACGATATACATATCTATTCTTTAAAATCGAAGTAACAATTTTCATTGATATATATTTAATTTCTAATAAAAAAAAATTAATAAATTGAAACCAACCTATCCCAGTTATGCTCATTAAGATGTAGCATAATAGCATGAAGTGGTTTATTTCCTTGTAAATAATGTCCTTCTGCTTCGTATAAATTTCCTCCAGCAAGTAATGCAAGTTCAGCTTCACGTTCTTCTTTTGATGAAATTGAACGAAGATTTTGTAAACAAAAGACCATTTCAGTCTAAATTAATTTTTTTTACTATATATTTTATTTTATATTTCAAAATACTTTACATTTGATAATTGAGCAAATGCATTTTCAGCTGAATCAAAATCTCGATTATGTAATGAAACAACTGCAATTAATGCATAAATAGTATCATCCTAATCAAAAATAAAAAATAAAAAAATTTCTTTTTCTATTTATATACATACCGCAATATATTGACATAATTGTAAAGCTTCTTCAGCTCGATTAGCAGTAAGTAAATCAAGACAAAGTTCATAATAAATAGGTAATGCACATTGTATAAGTGCACCTGTTGATTTTCGAATTGTTATTTGACAACTAAGAAAATCTGATATTGATGGATTTTTACCAAAATCACTTGAAAAAAAAAAACATACATAATAATAAAATAATTTTGTTTTTTCTTTTTAAATAAAATTTACCTTGATTCTATTCTATACGTTGTTTTATCAACTAAATTTTGATCAATAAAAACAACATTTGGATAAAGCCAAATATTAAGTTTTCCATCAGCAATACCAGCTAACATAGCATTTTTATCATTCCATCTAAAACTTCCAATATTCGTACCTAGAAGAATATTTTATAATTAAAATAAAGAAAAGTATATAATCAATTAAATATACAAAGTTTTCGAATTCTCTGTTGATTTAATCGTTGATTTTGTCCACTTGAACGAACATGCATAATAAATAAATCTTGAAATTTATCTGCAAATGCAAGTTTACGTTCATTTGTTGAACCACCTTGATCAAGTGCTAAATGAATTATTTCATACTACAGAGAAAAAGGAAAATGACCGTTTTGTTTTGTATAAAATTATTAAAGAAGATCAGTGACAGCACGAGAAGATCCAAGCAGGAAATTCCCAACATATTTAGATAATCTCAAAAACTATTCGTTGAGTAACAGATATTAATATTGATCTCTAAAAAATTTTTGATGATTTGTTAGTTATTACTATTAGAAATATTTATCAATGCTTTCTAGCGTCAAGGACGAACAATGCTCGCGATAACTCTTTAAAAACGCAGTTATTATCGAAGTACAGTAGAAGATCTCGAGACTACCATAGATTTTTGAAAAATAGGCAAATACATTTAGTCAATGAAAACGATCGAGATTTTCGTAACCTTTAAAGAAATCTATAGTAGATCTTTTCAGAATAGGGAAAAGTATCCGCCATTCGCTCGCGCCATCACTGGAAAGAAAAGGTATTTATTTACAGCATGAGATACAAGTTTTCCATCACCAATTGGTTTGCCATTAATATCAAAAAACATGACAGCTAAATAGAAATAAAATATTTAAAAATTTCTTTCAATTCTATTCATATCGATAAAAATATTTTCAATGAATTTACATTTTGTATCTGTAGCATCACGAATAGCAATAGTATCAGGACTAATTGAAACGGTATTAATATTCACTGAATCAGGTTTTGACGACATTAATTTAGGTGTTGAAACAAGTCGACCTTCATATGAATAAACCGAAATATTAATTCCATCAGAAAGAAGAAAATATCTAAATAAAATAATTTAAAATATCAATAATCTCTAAAATATTTGTTTTTTTTTTAAAATTTACTTTTCTGCTTGAACAATTAAACTCATCGACATATCACGTAAATCAAATAGAGCTGGGTGACCAAGTTGTTTACAACTAAATAAATAAATAAATAAATAACCAAATATAAATTTTATATTTATTTATATTTACTTATATATTAAACCTTGACTACTTGTTAGAACAATTAAATATCCAAAACCAGCAGACATTTTAACAAGACGATCTTTAAGATCGAGTTTATCTTTTAATTCTGTTTCACAGTTGCTTACAGTTATGACTTTTGAATCAGTTAAAACAAATTCTAAATGACGCCAATCAATACGACTAAAACAAAAATATAAATTATTTTTCTTTTTGATTTATCTATATACATGAATTAATTTAATACCGTTCAATAATATGACCAATACCAACTCGACCTGTACCACAACCACATGCTAATTGTGTACTATCATTCGACCATGATAAACCGAATACACTACCATCTTTTGGCTTTTCTACTGAATGACACCACTAAAATAAAAAAACAAAAAATAAATTATTATTATTCTTTTTTGAAAAGAATACAATAAATATTATCATATTGATAGAAATTAGAAAATGAAAACAAGTTTTTATTATTGAAAAGAGAATATTTAATATTATTTATATGATATGAGACTTTTTTTTAAAAATACAAAGAAATGTCTAGACTCGAGTTATGATGAGTATTAATTCTTATTTAGGCCTAGTTGAATTCGAATCGCGATTAACTATTTAATTTTAAGATTTTCAAATAAAAATGAAAATAAAACTCTATTATAAAAATACATACACCAGCACTATCACATAATCGTATTGTATTATAAGAACCAACAGCAAAATTTGAACCATCTGGTGCCCATGCAAGACTTGTAATAGGATATTCAAATGCTTGACTAGCAAACAATGGTCGACCGACTGAATCCCATACCTACATATAATAAATAAAATATTAAATAAATTAATTAATAGAAAGAATATATACTTTATATCGACAATCTTCACCACCTGATATAATTAAATTATTCACTGTATTCCAATCACATTTCAAAATAATCTGATCATGTGCTTTCCACTATATTTAAAAATAAAATATATTTAAATATATATATATATATTAATTCATGTTTAGATTTCTATACGGAATTTTGTTTTGAATTAGGTGAAAGTGGTTTCATAACAAGATGTTTGCCTGCACAATACAATATTGCATCATTATCTGCCGACCAACATACACAAAATATTGGTGTTGCTAAATTTAATAAAATTAAAAATTAATAAATATTTAGATAAAAGAAAATAAAAATAATTTACCTGATTGAACAAGATTCGAACGTAACATGCCTGATCGTGCCCATATTCGTACCTGTCCATCTTCTCCTCCTGTAAATTAATCATTAAATATGAAAATAAAAGTTAGATAAGTAAAATAACCTGTTGCAAATTGACTACCATCTGGACTCCATCGAACACAAATAGTTGCTCCTCGATGTGCTTCAACAGTTTTTTCTATTCGTCCAGTTTTATTCACAAAGCAAAATTTACCTTTTATTTAAATATTATTTTTATTTAAAAAAAAAAGACAAATAGATTTATTGATCTTTACCATCACTTGTTGCTAAAACAAAAAGATCTGAACCAATTGTACGTTTTCCACTTGAAACTGAACTTGATCCTTGTCCACCACCAAGACTTGCTCCTTTTGGTAACCAATGCATATCAAGTGCATAAAGATCTGGTGCTAATTCAGCTATTTTAATCAATTCATTTTGTACAACATTATACTTATATATAATATGATCTTCTCCAACGGAATATAAATCATCTGCGGACATCCATCCAACACAATCAACTCGATCAGCATGACGAAGTGTTGGTGGAAATGTAAATTTTAGACGCATTGTTCAATTAAACTGTATTAAATAATAGTCTATGTTTTAGTCAATCGTGAATTCTTACCATTATGGATGAATGCAACTTAGCGAGAGCCTTTCGACAGAAGACAATATAGTTTATGATTGGATAGATACAGATCTAATCAAAAAAAAGAAAGGAAAGAAATGAAATGAAATATTATTGATTCGTCATTCATCATATTACAAAATTGTTTAAATGCCTGAATTTTTAAAAGAACTTTCATTTCGACGTTTTCTTGATTCATTGAATTTAACACCTAAACATCGTCTTGTTGAATTTGGAGGTAATCTGTCATTTAAAAAAAAAACTATACATATTATATATTTGTCATTAATAATTCTTTTTATATTTAGACATATGGGCTGAAATATTCCTTTGGTGTTTTGTGACATCTTTGGTTGTACATTTCATTGCCTGTATAATTGCTATTATATCATTACGAAGTCATAAAATTGGACGTTGGTATGCAATACTTATTATTCTAGCTGGAATTATAACACCAATTCTTCCATCAGCCCTTACCAGTAAATATGTTTTTTTTTATAAGAAATTATAAAAATATTGTTAATTACTCTTCTTCTTTAGGTGCACTTCTTTCAGCTATATTTTATGCTGCTTCAGTAGAAATAAAGCCATTCTTTTGTTTTGTACTTGGTGTTGGACAAACTGGTGTCGTACTCTTCTTTTCTTTTCTAAAAATCTTATCTACATTATAACTAGAATTATTTCGAGTCAAATACTTTCAAATTTCCTTTTATTTTTTTTTTTAGTATACTAAGTGTTCTATAATGAATTTAAGATTTTTTTGTTTTGATTAAGAGCCTTACGAATAAGAACAAAATTAAAGCCTTAACTTTGATGTAATTGACCCTGTTGTCATTCTTAAAGGTTATTTTTAAATGTAATATTGTACTTTATTTTTATATACATATGTGTAAATATAAAAGAACATCGCTTGATTAAATAGGTTATCTATATCTAGTAACAAATATTTGTACATGCTTGAATAACAATT
>JAJEKB010020488.1:0-41221 GCA_022393335.1 Macrotrachela quadricornifera | reverse complement strand
CAATAGTTAAAGAAATGATGATAGAACAATGGAATCCAAAAGTTTCTTACAGTAACTTTTATAAATCATGTGCACCGAGTTACTGTACTTATTCTGACAGTATTCGTTCAAATACTTTTCTTGGAGTGATGGTTACATTAGTGTCTATGATTAGTGGTCTTACTCTTTCATTGCGTCTAATTACACCTTATCTTGTTCAATTTATATTTCGGTTACTTGAACTCATCAGAAAAAAAGAACAACAAACGCAAGAACAAGGTAATCATCGTTCCAATGTCCTAAAGAAATCACTGTATATTGATTATTTTTACAGAGTAAAGAGATATTTGTGACAGTCTATATAAGATAAAACGAGAAGAAGTTCTTATGATGATCTACGATAATATTTATAAACTGAGTACCCCTCCCCCTCCCAATAATAGAAGCCATCGGTGACTTCTAAACTATTTACTGTTCAAAGTCTTCGGAGAGGACTTCTATTATGGAATGGCTACCAATATATCTTTTGTACAGATATTTCTACAAGCATAAGAGAGTCATTGTTCCAATCATCTTGACTATTTATTTGGGATAAGTTTAATTAATCTTACAATACTCTTTGAACCTTAATATAGAAGTACAAAAAGAAAATTTCTGTTCATATGATAAGTTACAAAAAATAATGAAGTGAAAAAAGCTGTGCATAAATAAAGATAATGTTAACTATCAGCACTTATGAAAGGAAGATAGGTTTTCACAAAGTTGTGAAAACTCGTCGACCTAACACAACCCTATGGGCTTATAATACATTTTTCACATCGACCTTTTTATAGGAGATTTCTAACATGAGATGGGCTTCTATTATGAAGAGGAATTTAACACATTCAGCGATTAAAATGTTTTCAAATAGTTTTGACAGACTTTAACAGTCTTCGAATGTATCCTGTTGCTATTCATTAATCATATCGAAAATGTTTTTGCTACGTTCTTCTTAGAATTTTGATCCATATCAACTACATAACTTTTCTCAACAATTGAAAATTTTTTTGCCTTATTTTATGTTTGAAACTAAGAATTTGACCCTACAAACATTCGACGTTAATTTAATTATTGTCACATTGATACTATGTAAAGTTCACCGATTCGAAAAAGACTAATACAAACTTTTAAAATTGAATTTGAATCAAAATTAGTTAGTTGCACTCGAAAACTGAAATAGAATTATAAAATCATCTAAAAATGCGTACAAATTCTCAGATCTATATTGAGAAATGTAATCTGTTGAAGAGATTAAATTAAAGTTTTCAGTAGATTTATATAATGTTGCCCTTTTTAGATGATGAAGTATGTGATACATTTATTTTCAAAAAATTTTAAATTAAATGAAAATAACGATTCCTGTATCATGTGATATTTTAAGGATCGTCGATCTCTAGTATCAACATAGTAATTTTTTTCCGTACATCCCAAACGAATATAAACTCATAAAACGCGTCTAACAATTCAAAAATTCAACTTTTATAGTTTAAAACTTGAAAATTTTTAGTGTTTAAACACAATTTTGAAAACTCAAGTCTGCTTGAATATTGACAGATTTGTTATACTCAGATAGAACACTTATCTCATATAGCAATTAATTCAATAGGAACAAAAGAAAAATTTGATCAAAATACAATTAGTTCTTTCTATTGTCTATTTCAAAATAGTGTTCTTCAATATTTTTTGAATAACTCAACAATGCAATTGAATAGAGACTTGCACTTTTCATCAATCGATAGAACATGACATGAGATACAAGTCTATAAAATAACTAATGTCTGGTCTTAATATGAAAATACTATATTTTCTAAGTTTTTCAAAGATTTGGATATACGATTATAGTATTCGATTAGTTTTTTAATCGTTGTAATATCAATAAAGAAACTGAATCACCTCTAATCAGACTACATAGATTTCACTTCTATAGTTGTTTTAGGTCAACAGATAAACTGTTATTATTGGAATTCACTCATCTTTTTATCGTCTAATTTGAATAATATGAGAAGAAGTGTAAATATACAATTATTATAAAAGTTATTCGAGTGTCATAATCTTATTGACGAATCTTTTAAACACTTAAAATACACAGTACTTTCAGATTAGGTCTAGCCATTGATTATTTTATAGACTTGTAATCTCATGCCATGTGCTGTCGATTGATAGAGACCATAAATCTCTAGCTGATTGTATTCTTGAGTTATTTAAAAAACAATGAAGGACCCTATATTTTAAAATGAATAGTACATCTTATTTTATAAAGAGATATGATAAAATTTTCGACACAGTCATCGAATATATTACTAATGATGAGTGAGATTATATGTTGAGTCTCTTTAGAAAAACCTGAATTTTTCTTTTTCTCATTATCAAGTTCACCTAAAATTTTAATGACAAAAAAATCCAATAAAGAAAAATTAATATAATATCAGTTCCTTTTTTCTTACGAATGAAAAATTAAATTCAGTTCAATTGAATAAAAATAAAATAAGGTATATATGATTAACACTCTAATGAAGATAAATCATGTTTTACTTTGAGATATTCTTTCAATGAAAAAATTTTAAGAACATTTTCCACGAGACATTTTAACCTGTTCCCATTTGTGACTTCAAAAAAGTTTCACAAAGTTTTAAAAACTTTAGAAGATTCAAAAGGGTTTCAGAGGACTTCAAGAGACTTTAGAAGACCTATATAAATATCGAGAGAAAAAGAACAACTGACTTCAAGACTTCAAGGGACTGCAGAAGACTTCGAAGACTTCATAGGACTTCGTGACTGAAGTCTCTGTTGTTCCTCCTTGAATGATCGTTTGTCCGGTTAACTCTGACTCATGAAAAACAATGCCAATCAACCACCAATTTAAAACTGATCCATGTAACATAGAATATTCGCAAAAGATGACATCGTAATCTTGTAAAAATTGTTTTTGTTCTTTCTCAGATATGAAAATTTTACGATGAAGATCGAAATACCAAATAAATGTTCCGAGATGCAAGAGAGTATTTTACTGGTTCTTTTGCTTATCGGATGTGTATGCATTGATTCCTCTGAAAAACATTTTAAAGGATGGAGGAACATAAGACCACGAATCGGCCCATTCGTATTTTCTCTTCTAAACTCTATTGAATTTTATAACAATAAAAAGAGCTTGTTGAGACGAGCATTTTGATACTAAATTTATGATGTTTTAGTCGATTTTGGAAAGTTTACAACTATTAACAAAATTGTTCATGTTTGGTCATTTCTTCTATAAATGATGTTTGAACAGTGAGTTCAATTTTGTGATAAATACATAAGATAAAATGAAACTTAGACAAAGAATTCGATAGTTCTTGAATAGGACTTCACTTTTGTATATGAATCACCGATCGATGATTTGGTTCAGTAAAATTCGATAAAAAATTATTAGTAGGTACTACTGATATAATATCATATGTACCTCCATCCTCATTTGAATAGTTTACCAGTTTGAACAATCTAAATGTTGTATTTAGTTTATGAAGAGAGAAAGAGGATAAAAGTTTTGTTATTGTATGCTTAGTTCGTTCGACGTGGTCAAATCGACTGAAAGTAATCATACAGAAATTGGTTAAGCTTTTGTACAACAAAATAGTCGAACTAAAAATATTTCGTTTGCGAGAGTTCGGTAGTAATTTTGATCGAATAACAGCTAACCGTCTTAATCAATGGGCTACTCGTCTCTACTTTGTCTTACTCGCTGTTTGTATGATCATTCTCGCCTTATATACCATTGCTCAATCTCATACTTTCAAGAAAATTTTCGATAAACCATCGTTTAATATATACAATAAACTCAGACAAGATTATGGTGATAATTTAAAATGTTTATGTTCATTGATTGCATCAACATATGATCGATATGTCGAAATTGAACCAGTATTCCATCAGGTAAGAAGAAAATATTATGATTTAACGAAAACAAATAATGAAATTAAAACCTTGCAGCGAATACGAAGACAAGTTTTACTTAAAAAACTAATAATTCTATCGCATGAACAGATACTAGCACAGATTATGTGTGGACCAGACTTCGAACCGGTCTAATTTTATTGGACCGAAATGACTGGTTCAAACTTCTGATTAGATAGATGAAAAATCGGATAGCTAAAACTGATGACTTTAATGACGTAAGATTGGTGCATTTTATGCATCATCTGAATAATCGCTTCGTTGTAGAAGGAGTCTAAATTTTCAAGCTTTCGATAGTCACAGTTACTGGGTCAGTTTATCGTATTTTAGGCGCTAATATTAAGGATGAACGAAGATTTATTTTAAACAATTTGACTAAAAATTTCAAGGAAATCAATACTGACCTATATCTAACTATATTATGACTGGCTTTTTCTCAATACGGCTATAATTGCTTTATAAATGTCAAGTTAGATCTGTTTTTTATTTGAAATAATTATTTGACACAGCTAAAAAGGATCCCAATCTATCAGATAGATGCTACTATAAAATGATAGGTGAGCTGAGCTAAAAATGTAGAATTTTTCATATTAACATTCCTGCACAGGATGGTTTGATATTTAAGCATTTTCACAGTTACATGACAACAGTCACTGACGCGATCTTTGGAGAAGAACGTGTTTTTTCTAATATTTTGTTACGAAAGCGCAAACTGAAAAGTATCAGCTATTGAGACTCTGTGAGAGTATTTAAAAATTAGATCAAACAAATGAGCTCAAAATTTCAAGGTGGAAAGCCTATTGCGTAAATCGATGTCATCTTCAAATGTCTGACAAGTTTTGTGTGTGCATAAAAAAAATGACTCAACAAACTTTGAGGCTCTCATTCTGTGATGAATATATGTTCATGAATATTTAGAGTTGAAACTTCAACAATGGTTGAAAACTTCTTAGTTAAAAACTTACAAACTCATACTTCCTTGTCACTAAACTAATGAAAAACGTTTAAAATGAGCAAAACAGGCAAGTTTTTGTCTTAAGAATTTTTTCAAGATTTAAAAAAAAAGACCGGTAAGAATCGATGAAAAATAGTCGGCCCGCTTCTAAGTCTAGTGTGGAAATGTATCATAAACAGGTATACTGGATCTTCGTCAGTAAGATTATTGCCAAATGCAAAAGTTAAGGAATATATTGGCAAAAATCTTATGGGCGACAATTCAAAATCTCCACAAGCACTGCTATTCACAACATGTACGGACATTTATTCTTGTGCATACTATTATCTGTTTTTATAAAGAAGACCAGTGAAAAAAATACTTTTCATGTTCCAACGAAAAGGAATAGAAACTTACGCTTGTCATCACCTAACAAAGAAAATCAAGGAATCTAAATCCACACAAAAAATATAAGTTTTTTCAAGTATTTTCTAGATTATCAAGGCAGAGCTTTTACAGAAAATGAAAAATTGATATTCCATTTTATTAATTTTTGTCAAAAATAAAATGGAACAAAACCTTTTTCTGACAAAATCGTCAACTTTTCCAAATTTTATTCACTAAACTTATCTAGAAAACATTTAAAGAATATCTATTTTCGTCTAAATTAATGTTCATTAATCTCCTCTTTCGAATGGTAAAATTCGCAGATTTCTATATCTTTCTGTTCAAAAGTGAATTTTCTTCCCTATTAATCTTCTTTCAAACAACAGATAACAGGATCTACGATTATATACGCAGACAAAGGAGAGAAATTGAGAAACAATCACAATGGATATGTTCGATGCTTTACTAAGATCAAAAAACTTATATTTTATTAAAATTTTCTTGTAAAATCTTCTAACAATAGTTAAAAATCAAATTTTTCTAATATTTTTTTTATTCATTAACTGCAGATTTGTTCGAGTCCCTTTATTTCGGATGAATGGCGCAGTAATTTAATATCTGGTATTGATTCTGATCTCTCTATTTATACGCGAACCGATTATCGTCGTTTTCTTTCATCTCATTTACAATTTCTTCAAGGATTATGTGAACTTTCAATGGACTCAGTGAACAATTCTATAAGTCAATTTCTTAATTCATTATTAGTGACTAGTCAACTTCTATCAGAAACAAACTTTCATGCACATCTTGATTTAATGATCGAACAGATTAAATCAAATGCTCCTAAAACATTCAATCGTATTCTTTCATTAATTCGAAATATAAATCATGGAAATAGTATTATGTCAATCTATGGAACCAATTTTGAATACGTTCTTGCTCACCCTGACTCTGACTATTCTTATGCATCTACTCGAGCTTTTATCTATGATGACAATTGTTCTTGCGATTTGTATCCAAATTGTACAAGTCAAGCAAATTTTATTGGTATAGATTCTTCTGAAATAAATTCAATCAAAGGTTTGAAAATAGGTTGTATACCAAGTGAATCATTCCGTGCATCGACACTTGAATGTTTTTATGATATTTCATGTATTAATCTTATTCATCAATATACTAACTATACAAATTCTCTTATTCCTTTATCAATAACAATAAGTCGATTCTCAGTTAATACTACAATAGCCGAACTTATTAATAATTTATTTGTTGAACGATGGTCAACAACAATTAATTATCCATCGTATTTTGAACAATGTTTACCTTTATCATGTTCATATACCTACATTAAGCATTTTAATCTATCCTATTTAGTAACTCTTTTACTTGGTCTTCAAGGTGGTCTTACAATTGTTCTCAAATGGATTTGTCCTAAACTTGTTCGAATTATATTCAATGTATATAAATATCGAACGACACGGATCAACACTATTCAATCTATCTCTTCTCAAATAACGCCCGTAGAAATAATTAACACAACTGTTAACAACCCTGCTTTTGTTATACAACCAATGTCTACGAATGTAATATCTCGGTACGTTTTATTTATTTTCATTTCATTGTTCATTTAGAATTTTCTTCCTTAGAATAAATTTGGTAACACGAATTCGATGTTCTTTCAAGTTCATTCTACTGTGTATAATAATGATATTTCTGATAGTAGCTCTTATTATATTTTCAATTTATGCCGCTCGACAAGGTAACAATGAAGTATTATTACTGATTATGATTCTTGTATAAATGTTTATCTTATTGAGATTATAGCTATTTCCAAGAAGAAAATATTCATCAAATAAAACATAAAAGAACAGTACATTTGAATTTTATCAAAGATGAATCTTATTCGAAAACTTCGTTAAATAAGTTCATTTAAACATGAATCATTTGATTACTATCGGGTGGTCCAGAATAAATGGATAGTTTAGTACTTTGAAATTTTTTTCTATACGGTCTGAACCATTTTTGATCCTTTTATTATCAAAAGATGCGCCGTGAAAATCTCTACTAGATTATATAACGATATTTGATCTTAGCTGTAAGTATGAAAAAGTTAACAAACATTATTGTGAAGCTCTAACATATCTAATTTTCTAAAGTTTTATTCTTAACAAATTCAGATTGTTTTGTACGATTGTATAAATAAATTAAATCGTTGAAGAAGGTTTTTTGTACAATTAACTGTACTTTTTCTTGTGATATATATCCAAACTCTTTGCAACTAAGTACAATGAATCAAAAACTATATAATCTCTTAAAGCTGGGTGAAAAACGTTCAAAATTAAGATTATCTTACTCATTTCATTGAAAAAAAAGGATATATCTAAGTTTAGACACATGGGTACAATGCGGTGCTCTTTATTCTGTAAAATAGAGCTAGAATAATTGTAAAACATAAATTTTTAATCAACGTATGCGCTTTTTTCTAAACGCTATGCAATTTCTGTTGATTCAAGCCGTATTTTTGCAAAATCTAAAAAGAAAGAATTACTCTGTGCGACACACATGTCAATATGAATATATGTTGGAGTATAGCATACAATATGGAGCTTTTCGTGCGCTATAAAAGCGCTAGTTATTTGTTATTAATATCCCAAAAAGTGAACGAATAAAATAAAATAATCTGAATTTGTTAAGAATAAAACTTTCGAAAGTTAGATATGTTAGAGCCTCACCATGTTGTTTGTTAACTTTTTCATACTTACGGCTGAGATCAAATATCATTATATTATCTAGTAGAGATTTTCAAAGTGCATCTTTTGATAATAAAAGTATCAAATATGGTTCAGACCAAATAGAAAAAAATTTGAAATATTAAACTACCCATTTATTCTGGACCACCCGATAAATTATTTTGATCATATAAAATGAAAATTAACTGTATTTTTGTCTATAATTTTTTTCACGAATTTTTCGATATTTAAATCATGATATATAACATTTTTCTAATTAAATGTTTGTCGAATATTTCTATTCTAGTTACTTCAACCAGTACCACAATCGATACTAATACGGATGTAACATCATTACTTTTGTCCACAACACCAAGTCAGTAAATTAAAAATATTTTCTTCTTCTATAATCGTTTTTAATAAATGAAACATAGAAGATAGTTGATTTGCTACAACACTATTATTGAGATAATATTGTTTAATTTTAATACATAAATCAATGATTAATTATTTCAAAATGTGGTTTATATATTTAATTTGATAGTTAAAACAAGCGAACGTATGAAGTGATAAAATATAAGTGAAAATTCAGGATTTGAAAGACATTTAAAGTTTTTTTAAGAGATATGATGTAAGTTATTCCTTGAGGATAATTAACAAATTATAATAATTCAAGAAATGAGATTAAGGATGCGTCTTCTCTTAATTTTTGTTGTCAAATTTATTCAAATAAATTAAGTTGAAAATACATGATCAGATGTCATTTCTAGAGGTTAATTACTTTTCATATACATTAACTCAATAATCTGCAAAATTAATTAACAGCATAATTTTAGAGTCGCATATATTTCTCTTGAAATTTTCCTGTCTTTATCACTAAAAACTAATTTATTCCTTTTTTTTTCATTAGCATCATCTTGTCAACTAAATTTTCAACGGATAACATTACATTCAGTTCATTCGTGTGTTAGAGTGGAACACCCTGTTGTTGCTGATTTCAATGGCGATAATCAAGCTGATCTTGCTTTTGTTTGTGGAAATACTAAGAGTATAAATGTACTGATTGGAAATGGTAATGGAACTTTTGGGAGGCAGACGATAATTTCGATAGCATATAGTTTATTGGTCGATATTGCTATTGGTGATTTTAATAATGATAATCACTTAGACATTATATATGCTGATCAGTTGAATTACATGCTTGGTGTTCTGCTTGGAAATGCCGACGGAACTTTTGTAAGAGGTGTGAGCTTTTCAACAGTAAATTTTGCTCAATCAGAATATATCACTGTAGCTAACTTTAATGGTGATGGTTACCCAGATATCGCTGTTGTTAATCCTTATCAATATAATGTTGATGTGTTTATTGGAAATGACAATGGAATGTTTTCAGCACAAACAACATTGTCGACTGGTACTGACAGTGTTCCAAAATCGATATCTACTGGTGACTTTAATAACGATGGACACATAGACATCGTTGTCTGCAATAGTGGGAGTATGAATATTGGTGTGTTTCTTGGACACGGTGACGGAAATTTTGAAGTACAAAAGTCATCTTTCGCTGGAGTCGATTCCACTCCTTCAAATATTGTTGCCGTTGATATCAATGGTGATGATCATCTGGATGCGTTTTTCACCTACAATGGAGAGACGATTATTGCTGTGATGTTTGGCTATGGTAATGGTTTCTTTGACACGAGAACGAAATTTGTTATCGAAACTAGTTTTTATTCCTTTGTGAATTTAGTTGATGTGAAAGATTTCAATGGGGATGGTCATCCAGATATTGTTGTTATCCAGGAAGAACCTCGAAGTATAAGTATATTACTTGGATATGGAGATGGAAATTTTCAGTCGGAAACAATATTTTCGATTGAACTTGAGTATGCTTACACACGGGCTGTTGTCAATGATTTTAATGGCGATGGTTATCAAGATATAATTGCAATGAGCAACGAACCTTATACTATGGATATATTCTTGAACACATGTGACTAATTCACAACTAAGATTTTCAAGACAAGTACTTTCATTCAGCAATAATTTTTATCGAGTTTTCTTTTGAAGAATTCTTCATTTACAAACTCTTTCAAATAACATTTCGCTTTAACAAAAAAAAAAAACATCATAAATTAATTTATATTTACCTAAAATTAGTTAGAAAGCATATCCTCAATATTTTTTCGTAAATATTCTGCTTATCGTACTGCACAAAAGTTGCAACGGAACAATACTATGAAAAGATATTGTTTTGCTTGACAAAATCTGTTACATACTTTTGCTTTTATTTGTTGTGTAGTTTGAAATAAATCATATTGAGATGTAACAAATTTTCTATTTGAACTGCGTCCGGATGTCTTTCAAATACAAATCAAACATGTTTTGACTGAAAAATATTTACATGAGCCATTTTATGGACATGTACAAATGACAACTGATAGTTGTTTTTCAATATATTAACCGTTTTTTATATGTGCTCACGAAAGTGATGCGTCAAAGCTGAATGAACTTGCTGTAGTTCTTGATACTATTATCTGTCCAAAAATATAGTGTATTATGGCGATATTTTAGCAATAACTCAATAAAAGAAGTTAGAGAGCTGTAATTTTCATCACTAGATAGATCAATGAGTACTCTATATACTTACTTAAGCATGATGAAATCCTTATAGATTCAGAATTTCATTACCATAAATTCTTCAAAGGATTTGTCATGATTTTCTTGAGTTCCATAGGAACACATATTGGTGACGTAACAACCAGGAATCACGAAAATGCAATACCCTCTCTGAAAGTTTTTTTCTGGGAATGAGTATTATTTTTTTTGATTCATTATTTATGTTACCCAGTGGAAAATATTCTAACTAAAATCCAGATATTTTTGATTATTCCGACGCGACCCCGGTTATTCTTTACATCATTCGATTTTTTTACAGAAATCTGATTAACCCTTTCGGAACCACTGACGCTTTAAAGCGTTATTGAGATTTTACTAATGTGATGCTTGAGATTTCGAGTTTTTTTCGCATCTCTTCAAAGTTAATGATGTGGTTCTTTTTTTTACACGTTCGCATTGTGGCGTCTGTCTTTATTTCTCTGACTCATATTCATTTATTAGGAAATTTCTCATTCCGTCATATGCATCTAATTATGCAGTGGGTGTTTCCCTTATTGTCATACATGTATGTTGGATGGATTTTTTCTGGCGTTCTACTACTCTTTATTTCAAATAGTTTTTTGAACTTTCCCCCATTGTTATCGACCTATATTGTCTTCATACTATATTGAAGAGAGATATTTATGTATAAATAAACTCAAGTGGACTAAGATATCAGAGCATGTACTTCATCAACTTCATTTTACATATGGCATCTTCAAGAAAGACTACGTTCAATCGAGTGGAAATCGACGAAATTTTGGACGACTCGGAATCAGGATTAAAGACACAATTTAACGATTTGTATCTGTATTCGACGGATAAAGACAAAGATATCAACATTTCAATTTCGAATGCTCGGAAAAGACACGCTTCTAGAAAATAACGCCAAAGTAGCTTCGACCTCAAAGAATTGGAATTTTCTAACAGTGCACTAGAAATCAATAAAGAGTTTGAGATCGGAGGAAACAAATCATCGGACTATTTCCGAGCATTTTTTGCCAACGAACTGACGAAAAAAATCGTTGAAGACACTAACAATTATCAAGAACAAAATGCAGATCCAGGAGTTGAAAAAACTGCAGCTTTGTACGACACGGATGTTGAAGAAATGTACGTTTTTTTGCCACTACAATTTTGATAGGATTGAATGAAAAGAATCGTATTAAAGATTATTGAGCAATGAACAAGCTGATGATCGCACCAATATTTGGAGAACTTTTCACAAGGAACAGTACCTTTCTATTCTGCGATATCTTCCTTTTATGGATAATGAAACAGAAGAAGGGAAACTGCAAAAGAATCTGTCGATCGTTGATAATTTGAGAAAGAAATTGGAAAAAAACATAATTCCATGGGAAAATTTGTGCATTGACGAGTCTAATGTTATGGAAAGATTTTCTCAGTTCCAAACGATACATTATGTCGAAAAAACATCATTTTAGTATGAAGCTTTTCATATTATGTGACTGTGAAACGAAATTCGTCCCCAACTTTATTATTTATACCGGTGCAGAAACAGAAATTGCTAGTCATTTTGAAGTTGAAATGTCGGGCTTAACTGTACTAACACTGATGACAAATTATCTGAGGAGGAATCCTACTCTCTCTTGATAGTTAGTATTCCAGCCGAATATTATTTGAAAGTTTACTTGATGAGAAAACAACTACTTGTGGAACTGTTAGAAAAAATAAAATTGGTATGCCATCGTTTGGAAAGCTTGCAGAGGATAACAAGCCTATCAGACTACCGACGAACTATTAGCATTCAAATGGATGAACAGAAGAGAGGTGTACATGCTTACCACATTGCACAAGCCTGTCATGGTAGAATCTGGGATGACTGGTAGAATAAGAGGGTAAAAAATCAAGAAGCCTCTCTGCATTGCACAATACAACGAGAATATGCGAATGATCGATCAAATGAACATGCAAAACAGTTTCTCAGAGTGTCTACGAAAAACATAAAATGGTACAAGAAACTGTTTTTCTATTTATTTGACGTCACCGTGCAGAACTCTTATGCCATGTATCAGATAAAAAATGGAAAAAGTCTCGAACTTTTAGAGTTCCATCTGCAACTTGCTCGAGAGCTCATTGAAGAATACGGATCAAAACGACCGCAAGTGAAAGGCAGACTATTAGTTGATTCTCTACTATGCCTCACTACTCGTCATTTCATTGCTTTTATCTCTGGAGATAATGTCAGGAAACGCTGTTTCGTCTGTAGTCATACGGTCAAATATGAGTTCATGTCATTGATTCAGATTCTAAACAATACTGCAATTGAGTACACATAACCAAATATATGTAAATGGTAATCGTTTAGTTGCATTTGGTAACATTGAGATTATAACCGATTAAGAATATCAAACCAATTTTAATTCAGAAAGTTTGTTTTAATGAAATGAAAATCAATTCATCAGATTTGTTGTCGTCAAGATTTTAACTGATTTTCAAAAATTACAATCAATTATAAATATAAATCTAATGAAAATTAAAAATAATCTTAGTCTAGGATAAGATAGATTATGGATGAAATATCTCTCCCAAATCTGCAATAAACTAATGAGTTATCGTCAATTTATTGGTCAAAAATATTCTGTGCGCGGGGAAGGATTTTACAATAAAGATACGAGCTACCAAACCCGGACAGTTTTTAAGTTGTAGAGCACCCTTAGAGCTAGATCCTCACAGAGCCCGATTTTTGAATTTCTCTTTGTTTATGTTTTAAAAATCCTTTTTCGAAAAAATCATGAATTCATGCCCAAAAAATTACTACTAAAAATGAAACATCTAAGTTTTTTATTTCAGCAAAATAGAAATTCAAAAATCAGACTCTGTGAACATCTAGACCTACCTGTATACTATATGATTAAAAAAAATTAGCACATTTATACTGAGTCGTTGTTAAGAAAATCTTGCCTGCGTCAACAATATACTCGAAAAAATTGATTTTGAGAAAAATGAAAAACAAAATTTTTTGATATATTTCAATTCGATCGATGTATTTTACCGTTAATCATAGCTAGATAGCTGAAACTTTTAGAACGAAAAGTTCTTGTTTAGTTCTATATGTCATAAAAATTTCAGCTCTATCGGTGAAACAAAAGTGTGAAAAGTATCATTAACACTGTATTCTCAGTAACCCTCAGCGGCACATCCTCAGAATAAAAATCGCCAGAAAAAAACATCAGTATACACGTTTTGGCAAAACAATTTATGTTAGGTTGTAGTTCATTACAAGGGCTATCAGTATATGTATAAATCTCGAAATCGAGTTTTTTTTCGAAAAATTGACTTTTCTGAGAGGAGAAGATCTTAAATCAACTGATGATGTGGTCAATCATCAAAAATCATCTGTCGAACTGATCATCGCTGATGATAATCAATATAGACTTGCTTTAGTATGGCTACATTGTTATTGCGTAAATGCTCTCTGTTTTCATATCCTTTCTCGGAACGAGTCGAAAGCACCAAATTCTATTTAAAATGCACTGTCTTCTCGTTATATTACATCTAATCAATATGCCATGGACGACATTCTTATAAATTTTTGATATATTCAGAAGTTATAACGATTTTACTCAGATTTTCAAATCGATTTTTCTATTAATACCTGCATAAAAAATAGCTCTTTAAAATTTGTCGTATTTTATCAGAAAGCAAATGTTTAGTATTTCTTAAGGATTTTGTTTGAAAACACTTTAGGAAACATCTGACAAAAACGTACGATATGTGATTCAATATGTCTTCATCTCTTTTCAATGGTGAAAATCGCAGCGTTCTATCTTGTTCATGTCAAATGTTATTCAAAAAAAAATAACTCATCCACCTTTTTTTTCAGAATGAACATTAGTGTATCATTTGAAACACTATCTTGAGTCCTTGACGCTTTCATAGATGTACTTGAATGGACCTACTTCTTGTTTATACATATAATCTAATTTTGATTGGAGCTCGGAATTTATGAAACAATCTTTATTTATCTATGATCATTAGATAGTTGATTATTGACAGACCATCTTTACAGTAACTCTAATATTTTCTTTAATAACTTGTTATTTTATTAACAGTTAGGTGTGTATTTTAATTATTTGACTTTTTTATTCACTAATCAAATAGTCAATAACATCGATTTAAGCGACAGTATACTAGAATTTGTGTTGAGAGACTTTTTTCGAGTAATGTTACAATGATCAACATTTTCTTGTTGAAAATTCCTCTAAACAATGAAAAATATTTGGTACAAAAACAAAACTTTACATAATTCCATTTACTCTATTAAAATAACAAGATAATAATTATTTTGTAAGAAAAACAATGAGACAATATACATTTTTAAATATATTTTATTTATTAATGAAATATTACCAGCAATATTAGGTAATCTAATTAAGTAAACGTATTAATGTCTTTGTTTTAAACTTGTTCAGCAGTACCACCAAATCGAGTAGATAATTTACTTATCATAGTAGTTAAAGCCATTAAATCAGTAAAATCAAGTGAACCATTATGATTTTGATCAACAGCTTGAAATAATGCCTTTGCTAAATCTAAATAATTTTCATACATATTTATATTAAAATAAATATTTTTTTTCTATAAATACAAACATGGTGAAACAGAACCAGCACCAATTTCTTGAAGATATATTTCAATATCATCAGCTGTTATTTTTCCATCACCATTTTTATCAAATTGTTTATATAAAGCATACATCTTTTGTGCATTTTGATATGTTGAACCTAAAAAGAAAAAGAAAAGAAATTCATTTATTAAAATTTTGTCATTATTCTTTTTTTAATACCAATATTATCAAGAAAATTACCACTACCACCACCACTTTCTTGACCACCTGAAAACATTTTAAAAGCATTTATTGCACCTTGAACCATATCAACAGAATTATTTCCACTTTGTTCATCAGTATTCTAAAAAATTTATTATTGATAATAAAAATTAGAAAATTAACTTACATGTGCTGTTTGTTTATTATGTTCAGCTTCACGATTTGCTTGATTTCGAAATTGATTTACAAATGAACCAACATCATCAATACCTACTTTTTCAAGCATATTATTTACTTTACCACTTTGTAATTCTTCACGACCAAAATTCAAAAAATCCATTATGTAAATATTTATATGAAGATAGAAAAATACTAAAGAAAATATACGATGAGTACCTTTTTTATACCTCTGTAGTATGATTAATCTATCCCAATGATATGCATATGTAAGTAGAGCAGAAAAACAAACACCTATTCAAGTATTTTTCGTTTCTATCATAATCCATGTAAACATTTGTTTGTTTTTTTCAAATAAATATCCGATCAAATATATTGATATAAATGACAAAATACAAAAATATTTTAATAGAATTTTAAATGAAATAAAAGAAGACTTTTATATATTATAGATTTCATTTTATGTTCATTAATAGTACGTAGAATGTAAACATTTATATTGTAAGATGAGTCATATATACTTCTGGAAAAAAATAAATTTTTCTCTTATATTTTAAGGATATTGTTACCGTAAAATTATATTTGTCAATCAATAAATGCAAGAAAATAAGTAAATATGCAGGATAATAGAGGATTTCATTTCCAAGGATATAGAACCATTTAAAATATCTATACATAAAATTATTAGTATTAATTCTTTAGAACTATTTTTTATTTCGATTTATTAAAAAAACTAAATGAATTATTTTCATGTAAAAGAATTCTGCGAACAAAAATTGATTGTTTATTTATCTTGAATTTTGTTGATACAATTCAAATAACGAAACGATTTATATTCGAAAAGAAGAGTAAATTTAACAGATATACATCAAAGTACAAGATGTATTTCAACAAGAAACAATACAAATGATGAATATTTTTTGTCTATCATGAATAGAAGATTTTACATATTTACTGGTCGAAATCTGGATGGACATTTTATCCGTGCTACTATGCGTTTGTTTGTACTATTTGATGCAAAATCTAATAAATATGAAAAGAATTAATGATAAATTAATAAAAATAAACTGTGTATTCATTTACATTCTCTACATTCTTGTTCAGTTAATGAACCCAAATTATATGAAAGAAAACACTGACAATTATCGATAAATGTAGTCAAAAATAAATATATAATAAGCCATGCATGAATTGACATATTGATAATTAATAATTTAAAAAAAAAAATAAATTGAATTAGACAAAAAAAATGTCAAATATATAATATCAAATTTTTATTTGGAAAAATCCAAGATAAAATGACTAATACATAAATCAATAATTTACTTTTTTTATACGTAAAAATAAAATAAAAATATATTAAATTTACTTTTATTTTATCTTATATAAGAATATATATAAATTAATTTATGATAAATAATCATAATAAAAAAAAGACATTAAAAATATGATTTTATAAAGTTATTCAAACTTATTTACTCCTATAAATATCATTAATCAAAATATTATTCAAATAAATGATCAATAACTATTATAGTTGGAAGAAAAAAAAAATGGTCCACGCCTTGGCTTTTTCCAGTTTAGTTAAGAGTATATCGTAGTACGAAAAAATATTTTATATACTATTTATTACCTATAAACGGAAGTGAATAGCACCGTATTGAAGAAGAGAAAATACTTTAATTATTGATATGAATGTGTTACTTCCCATTACTGATCAAATAGAACGACGAAATAAAAATTTGTAGAAAAAAAGTCGAAAGGCTTTTTAATTCCGAGTATTTGAAAATGTTTGCACACATATGTTTATTTCGCGTTTATCTTAGCATGGATAAATGGTGAAAATCTTAATATTTTTTTTTATTTTGCATATATCTCGATTTGAGAAAATGATAACACTTTGATTTCGTTTTTTGAAAGATATATAGAAATATTTAGTTTAGAGAGTTAATACATAGATTATTGTAAATTGAAGAAAAAGCTTTAGAATATCTATTTTAAATCAATCTGACTGGAAGAATGAGTCTATGTATTCTAATATTTGTTTATTCAAACTTTATTTCTGTTTCAAAAGAATATATCTCTTGACATGTATGAGTAATCTAATAAAACATGAGATTTTTAATAATTGTCTAATAAATGAGTAAAATTATAGAAGACATATATATATATATAATTTATTTTATTTTAATATGAAAATTTTCGATCTTATACGATCATTTTCAAGCAAATAACAAGCTTTGTTGCTATATT
This sequence comes from Macrotrachela quadricornifera, assembly GCA_022393335.1. Classification (NCBI taxonomy): domain Eukaryota; kingdom Metazoa; phylum Rotifera; class Eurotatoria; order Philodinida; family Philodinidae; genus Macrotrachela; species Macrotrachela quadricornifera. Next base: position 23,343 of record JAJEKB010020488.1, on the reverse strand, counting down.
TATTATATAATTATTTAAAATCTCATGTTTTATTAAATTATTCATATATGTTATCATAGAATTAAGTAAGTAAACACGTATTGGAAAAAAATCACATTGCAATTAAACATCATTTAAATTAAATAATCAAACTATTCACGAAATATAGATATATCTTTATTTCTATCAATAAAATTAGCTACGTTCTTTACTTAACATATAAAACAAAACAAAACGGTTAAAAAAACATTTTACCCGTAATGAATATATGACCCTAGAGAAAGAGAACAAGAAAAAATCGAAGAGTTAACCTATTTACTATGGTTCAATGAGTATTCAATAAAATAAATCGATCATGAATTAATTATTAAGTTTTGTTTATTTTAGTTGAATAAACAAGACAACACAAAACAAAAAAAACGACGATATTTTTCTTTTATTATTAAAAAAGAATTAACATCATTTTATTTTTATTAATTATTGTTTATTAAAACAAATATTGAATAACATATATTTATATATAATGTGATTTTCTTTTAAGTTTAGGTCGTAATTTTTTTGGACAATTAAAATAAGCATAAAGATTTTTATTAATATCATTTGATGCAAAATCTAATAAAAAATAAATAAATATATTATATTTTTTTATATGTATATTAAAAAAAAAAGATTCTACAAACATGATTTGCATTCATCTTCTGTTAATGATTCAAGAAAAGAAAAACCATTATTCATAATTATCATTCCAAAAATGATAATTAAAACGATGAAATAAAATCGAATTGACATTATTATAATATTAATATTCTAAGAAATGAATGTTTTTATTTACTTTTGTGTATATATATATATAAAGAATATTGTAATATTTGACATAAAACAGATAAAAAGATATTACATGATCTAAATTAAACGATTTATGGTAATCTGTTTAGTATAATGATTGAAAAGATGCAGATTACTGAATTATTTTGATCTATTCTACGTTTGAATGAATTACTAATGAATAGTTGACGTGCTACTATTCTCAATGAGAAATAAATAATATTCGAAAGAAAAAGTACATTAGTCATTAGATTTACAGACTAATGTAATATAATTTACTACGCATATAACTATTTGGGTACTGGATTACATAGACTAATTCGTATTAAACGTGATAATATGCAATAGATTGATTTGAATATATAAGTGCATTGTAAATGATTTGATTACTTGAAAGAAAAAATTATTAGCTATTGTTATTCTACGTGTATTTTATTTCTTTTGAAAATATATTATTTTTTTTTTCATAGGAAATATGTAAGACGAAATCTTTTAGTTTGGTTTTGATTTCTACTTAGAGAAAGTTATTTCAAAATTTATTTGTATTAAATATAAAGAATTCTTAAATTTTCATAAAATTAATCAATCGTATATTAAATCTCTCGTAAATTTCATTGAAAAAAAAACTAAGAATGATGTTACTATAAATAACTTTATTCTGCATTCTTTAAATTATTTGCAAGATTGTACTAAATATATATTTTTAGTATCTATTGTTTTTCGTATTCATCACGAAAATTCTGGTATTTTCATTTATTTTTAGAATAATAAGAATTATAATAATATCTATGAACATAGATGAAAATTATTCAATACTAATAACTATTTTTTAAAAAAAAAAGGGGGGGGGATAATTTAATTGATTTATAATCATTTTTTATTATTAATTTTCATTCATTAACAAATATAAAACGTTTTTGTATATGAGATATTCGTTTTTTTGATTTTGATAGCCATTTTTTTGGACAACTAAATAAAGCTTGAAGTTTTTTATTAACATCTTCTGATGCAAAATCTAATACAAAAAAAAAGACATTTATTTATTATATTATAGTTTTATTTTTAATATTTAACTTACAAGCTCTACATTCACTTCCTGATAATGTTCCTGTAAAGTTAATACTATGAACAGGAACAATAAACATAATAAGAGCAAGGAGAAGATAAATTCGTGATGAAACCATATTGATAATAATATAATGTGTAGAAATAAATCTTGATGTTCCTTTATAGTGATGCAACAGACAAAACTGTAGGCGTATTTTATGCTTAAGTAGTAAGATAAAAGAATGATTATTAAAATAGGTATATTTTTTGAACTAATGATAAAGTAATTTATTAGTTTTATTTATAATAAAATACTTAGACATGGTTGGATTTACTGCGTTGTTTAAAATAAATGTCCAATAATGCATGTGTTACTTATTATAAGACAAGAAAAAATAAGATAATTATCTAAATGAATTCTTTTTAAAAACAATTTCTAAAAATTCAATGTTTATTTATGATGATCTCAGTATTTATAAAAAGTGCATTTGAACACGTCACATATTTTATTTTTCTCGTCTATTAAAATCTTTATATGTTTTTTTAGAACTCACTAAGTGACAATAAAGCATGACATAATAAATTCTTGTCATTATATATTTATATCTTGATTGAAAATCTGCAATCAAATATGAATTATTCAAATAGAATATTGCTTATATTCAGGTAAGCAGCAATTAAGATGTGCAAGAATCAACAAGGTGGCATCTAATGAATTTTTATATGAAATGTAAAATCATATTTCCTCTTTTATAAAAACATTTTTTAATCATAAGATAGCATATGAAATCCTCTGCACTATTATATAAAATTGAAATGAAAAACTAGTTCAAATATGTTCGAAAACAGATAGAAAGTAAAGACGTACAAAAAGCTGTAAAAATTAATGGTTTGGACATAATGAATGATCGTGCTTTGCATCTCATATATTCTTCACTTACTTCGCTGTATTAGGAATATAAACTGATTTTTTTTGATGCAAGATAGATTCGTTTTCTTTCTTAATTGATCTTTTGATACATTTTGTTTTTTTAATAGAACGAAATGATGAAAAAATGGAATGCAAATCACGATCATTCATTATCCTCAATCTATTAGTTTTTTTAGCTCGTTGTATGTCTATACTTTTTATTGTTTTATAAATATATCGTAATATAGTTCTGGCAAATCCAAACTGTTCTGTTATACAGTCTATTGATATGGGAATCGAGTAGATGTTCTATTTCTATAAACAAATTCGAACGCTTTCATTTCTTTTTTTTCTTTACACTTACATAAAAATCAATATTTAAGACAATATTTAAATAATGCTTGCTTTGAAAGTACTTATTTTTAAAACCTATATTAAAATTTCATTCTTCCAGTTTTAACTGTTATAATGTATAATCACATCCTACATGAGCCATAAGAGTGATTGTAACCGTAGAATTATAAGTTAATTAACCAATTGATACAGCAATATCTGCATTATCAGAAAATGGAAAAATGTAAATAGTCGTGGATCCGAAATCTGCCTTTGCAGGATTTAAATATGTGTTTCTATATTATGCAGTAGCTTTACTCAACAATCTTGTAGGGCATATTAGTAATATTTAAGACGCTATACTCGCATCTGACCATTGGGACTGAATTAATAAAGGAACTTCTTCTGTCATAAGCTGCTTTATAGTCATTAATAAAACCTATTCCAAAATTGTAGTACTGATAATGGCCAATAAGTGCAATGTACGTTTCATTGTACTAGATGTCGATGCTAGTGTTCGTTATATTATGCTCTGAAAGAGTTTCATAGTTAAAGGTAGACTCCAATGAGGTATGAAAAAATTCAAAAGAATAAATACCTATAGATCTTTCATGGAATTGTGAGATCTTGGAAAAAAGTCTTCTTTCGAGCTGATACTTTTTAAGATGTTCTAGCTACAAATAGATCCTATCTGGGAACAAAATTTTAGGTCAAAATATTGCCATTCGATTTGGTAGTGTTTACTGTGATATAGGTTGAAATTTCAGTAAAATAATTATAATTCTAGAGGAAAGACCTATGAGTACTTATTATTTTAAGGTTTTTCATACCTCAATGGAGATCAGCTGAATCGGTTCTTTTGTGAGGCAATTATCTTTAATCGAGTTAATAAAACAACGTTAAAACGTGAGTTGAAAAGAGTATGTTTATTTTATTTTTGTTGTGTCTATATTTCATCATTTATTATTGTTATTTATATCAATCGTACGTACTAGTTAACATCTACATTCTTCATCTATTTTTAAACATCAAGAGACAACAAAATAAATCATCGTAATGATTAAGTTACTACTACGACACTCTTTAACAATATTCTGTAACTTACGAGGAAAGGGTATTAACTGTCTGATCACTTTTGAGCCGCGACTATGTGTACACTACGTAGACGTAAATGAGTTATGAATATTCTGAAAAATGAAAATTTGGATAAAGACAGACCTCAATGATAATAGTTTATTGTGAATATTTTACATTTTTTCGCCCTTCGTATTCTAGGATAAAGTTATAAAAAGTTTGTCTGCATAAACTGGCAGATTTGATGCTCTTATTTTAGTGTATCCAAAATTAAAGACGTAGATTGAATCTATCATAGTAATTTGTTGGTCAAATAAATTTTATTAATTATTGATATTGTTGAAGAAAAAAATTTCGAAAAATTTTTTTTAGTATAATCTCAAAGTCAAATAATTTTCATTCAAGTGCACCAAGCACCGCCCCAATTGACTCTACATCTTGGATTACAACAGGGTGGTCCTTCACCACATACAGCACCAGCTGGACTACAGTTTTTTGGATCAACATTTTCACCAGCTATTGATGGACGTACTGAACCAGCTTTTATTGCATAGATTAAAAATAATGATGCCAAAATTGCAAAAATACATGAAATCCGAAGTAAAGAATGCATAATTTTTTAAAAAATCAAAGAAAAATACAACTAAATATTTGCGTATATATTACCAACCAAATGTAAAAACTATCTTATCTTATATTATTCAATTTCACCTGACATTTATTTCCATTATTCTCATATCAATCAGAATGATCGAGCATTTCATTAAATATGACATACATAGTTTTATCTTTGTTTTTTTGTACTGAAAAAACTATCGACTATAATTTATTATTTATTCTACAAACTAAAAAAAAAGATTTCTTTTCCTATTTTTTTAATACAAAATTCTTTTCGTTTTTTTTACTTTATAAAAAAAAGTAAATAATAAACTAAGAAATATTTAATTTAAAAGTATCTTCCAAATAAATATTTCATTTGATGATGTTGTTATTAATAAATGATTTGTTTTAGTTTTGAAAAATTTTATATTTAATAATGCATCATTATTACCAATAAAATCTTGAAATGTTTCCTGAGTATAATCTTTTAATTGTACTAAACGATTTTTTGTACCCATTGCTATTAAACGATTATTATCTTTAATATTTGATAAATCAAAACATGAACACCATTGTGTTAATGGAATTGTACGAATAATTTGTTTTGTATCAAGATTATATATTTGAATAGATTTTTCTATACCATAACCAATATATATTAATAAATTCTCATCAATAAAACGAGCTAAACTTGGTGGATATAATTGCCAATTATTATTATTTTGAGTATGTGTTTTATCCTCTGGTGGATATGATGGTGCAGAAAATGTTAACCAATCAATTAATTGACATAAATCAAATTGTTTATTTGATTTCCATAAACTAACACGTCGATCATGACTAGCAATTAACCACATATATGAATCATTTTCTAATATTTCTTTCGAATCAATTATACAAATTGATGCTGTACCACGATGTTCATTTAATACACGTAAAACAATACCTTGAACTAAATTTGATATTGCAACTGAACCATCTGATGCACCAGATATACTTATTATTGCTAAAGAAAAAAATAAAAAAAGATATTCGTTTGTTTTTTTATATATACATATATACGAACTATTTGTAGGTGCATTTATAGCAGTAATAGATGATGTATGTGGATGTAATTTAAGTACCATTTGACCATGAAGTAGATTAAATATACGTAATGTACCATCATTATATCCAGCTATAATTGAACGAATAATTGTATGAATATTTTTTATTGGACTTGTTGTTCCTAATGAATCATTTGTTGGAACAATAGAATTATCCCATGTTGTTAAATAAGTTACTTTCTAAATATATATACATATATGTACTATTTTTAAAAAATTAAATTTAAACTTACTAAACCATTTGCATCAAAACGAAGAATTTCATTTCGATCTTCTAATTGAAAAATTCTTATTGTACCATCAAGACTACTTGTTACTAAATGATTATCTTCAATAGGTATGATACCAGTTATAGTATCTGTATGTGAAGCAACAAGACGAGTTTTTGATCGTTCTGTTATCCAACAAATATACCATAATGATCCACATGATGTACCAACAATACCCATATCAAATATATTATCAAATGATCCACTAATAATTCCATCATCAAGTTGAAATTCATCTTGAATTGTTAAACCATAATTTCTTAAAAAGAAAATATATTTTCTGTTTTTTTATTCAATATATATATATATTAATCTTACGAATCATTTATATTTAATTGTTCTAAATTTTTTTCAAGATTTTCTATATTCCATAATTTTAAACAACCAGTTGATGAACCAGTTATTAATTTATATTTTATTGCTATCATATAACATATTTCATTTGAATCAGCTTTCCAATGAAGAAGACATGTATTTGTACGATTATTCCAACATATTATAAACCCACAATTTGTTGAACAAAGTATTAAATTTATATTTGATATTAAATAAACACATGATGTTATATCATTTTTTGTTTTTGTATGTTCATTTATTGTTGATGGTATATGTCCATTAACAACTTGTAAACGTAAATCTGCTGTATTATTTATTGTTTGTTCAATAATATTACAAAATCGTATAATACCATTTGAACAACCAAGACAAAATTCATTAGCACGCATTGTATTCCATGCAAGACAATTAATATATGAATGAGAATATTCATCTTGCCAAGTTAATAATATTGTATAATCATGTGTTGACCATAATGTAAGTAATGATTTTCGATAATCACCAATAGTTAAAAGAAATCGATCATCTCTATATATATAAATACATATTGAAAGGTTTTTTTTTATTATTGAATTAAATAATTACCTTGAAAAATTCATCGATTGAATAGCATAAACTGATTGATTAAGAGATAATTTTTGTCGAAGTGTTTTTATATCCCATATAATAATTTTTGTTTGTAATTCATCTTTATTTGTTAGTATTGAACATTGTGCACTAACTAAAACAGTTATATCATTTGATAAAGTTAACGTTGAAATTTCTTCAGTATGTCCTTAATTATTCAAATACAAAAAAAAAATAATAATAAAATAAAATAAATAATAATTTACCAATTAAAATTGTTTGATGATTATTATTAAGATTTTCTACAATTATATTACAACCAACAGTATAAGCAAAAAATCCACTATGTGCATGCCAAACAAGATTTTCTCTTCCATTACCATTATAACCAATTATTGATTGAAGTTTAACACTTTCTTGATTAATTGGTGCTATATAACGTTTCTAAAAAATTTTTGGAAAATAAGTTTTGTTTTTATAAAGAAAATTTACCTTAGCTAATTGTGAATGATTTATTCGTTGAATAAAATGACGTCGAATTGTTGGTATATTATTTATTTGTTTTTTTGTTTTACTTAAAATAAATAATTATTTATTATTATTAAATTATATATTAATATATATATACTTTTGTTCTTCAGATGTATTTTTTATTTTATTAAGTTCAGAATTTGATAATGATCGTGTAATAGCTCGAGCAGTATTTTCATTTATTTGTTGAGAATATTGAAATGGTTCTGGTGGATTTCTTGGTTGTCCATTATTATCCGAAATAGATTGAATAGATGCACGTTCGATACCTTTTGAACAAAAAACATACATAGAATTTTTGATTTATTCATAGTAAATGTTTTTATCACATATTGACATTCCCGAATTTCGTTAGTTAAACTTGTGTGATAGACTTCAGAATTTGAGATAATCTATCAACTCTCACTTTTATTTTCTGACTCGGATCATGTAACTGTAGGAAAAGCAACACCTGCTAAAGTCGAAAGATACATTAGCGAACGCACAATAGTCATTTATCAATTGACAAAAACTTTCGTCTTAAAATCATTAATAAAATTACCTTTTGGTGGAATAATATATTGTGTATTACTAAAAATAAAAAAGTACAATAAATTATTTTAATAATATCAAAAATGATTACTTTAATAATGCTGGTCTTGGTGTAGTCCAAGCAAGTACATCCCAAATAAATATTGAATCTCCAATACTTATAACATTCATATTATCATCTGTAAAAAACACTTTTCGTATTGTTTCAGAATGACCAACAAAACTCTAAATTAAAATTAATTAAATTATTTATTTAAATTTAAATATTATTAATTTCTTACTTGAAAATGAATATCATCCCAAAATTTAAGCATATTATCACCAGCAGTAATTAAATATTGATTATCGGATGATAATGTTAAACAATCAAATGAATTTTTATGTACACTATTTATCTAAAGAAACCAAAAAAAATTAAGTTTTTTATTTTCAAAAACAAAAAAAAAATCTCTTACAATATTTAATAATTTTCCTGTATATGAATCAAATTTAAATAATTTATTATTTGTTGTTGCAACTAATAATTGTCGATTAGGTGTAAAACATACAAATAAAGCTGATTCACTTGGTGATGTTAATAATTTTCGTTCATTACTAATTAATGTACAACTACTTATATCAATTCGTAATGTTTGATTTAAATTATTTGTTTCAATAATTGTTACAATATATTCTGTTGGTCCAACATAAGCTGTATGTTTACCATCTGAACTAATAGATAATGTAATAAAACCTTTTCGTACTATTGATAAAGCTTTTGTAATTGTACGTTGTAATTTATAATTATCATTTGCATCAAATAAACATAAATTACCTTCTTCATCACTACTTAATAAACGTTCACTATTATGTGCATAGAGTAAACCAGTAATACATGTTGTATGATGTCTAAAAAGTAATGAGAATGATATAATCATAATAAAATTATAAAAATGATTAAATAGCATAGAATTTTTCTTACGTAATTTCATTTGATATAACTGATGTATTTAATTGAAAAATTTTAATAAGACCATTATTAAAACCACATGCAAATATTTGTTGATTTGGTGCATATGTTACAATCATTGGTGTTTCACGTTCAGAAATAAATTCTGATAATTGTTTACCTGTATGAAAACACCATACACGTATAGTTCCATCTTGTCCAACACTAATCATTTGTTTTCTTGTATCATCATAATCAATATCTGTTAAAGAATTTATATGTGTACGTATTAAATTAATATATTCTTTATTAATAAGATTTAATATTCCAAGTGAACCAGATATTGTTAATATTAATAAACGTGTTTGATCAGATGAAATTTTTAAATTACATATAGCTTGTTCATGTTTTGTTTCAATATATATTTGTGTAAAATCATTTGACCATATACGTACATAACCATCATTAGAACCAGTTATAGAAAAATTATTTGTACATGTAAATGCACATATACCAATAGATGGTCCATTTAACATTGTTATTTTATCTGTTGAATTATTTGAATTTTTTATTGGTAATAAACGATGAATTTTAATAACACGTCTTTCATCATATAATATTTCAATAATATGACCACTTTTTGATGATATATAAACAATTAATTGATTTAATTTATTATTTGTTATATGTTCAAATTGTAAATCTGTATATTCTAATTGTCCTATATCATCAATAGATATACTCATTGATTTTAAATCATTACCATTTTTAATACGCCAAAAACGTATATTATCTAAACCAATCGAAATAAATCTTGTTGAATCATATGGTACAAAACGTATATGTGTTATTGATGCATCTGTTGTTGTTCGACATATTAATTCAACTGAACCTTTATGTGCATTTAATGTATTATATACACAAACAACAGTACGAGATTGTTGAGGTTGTTCACCATTACCAACAACAATAAGTGTTGAAGATGAATCAGATATATTTTTAATACCAAAATCTAATGCATGTAAATTACATGTACCTGGTACACGAATAACACAAATACAACGACGTGTTTCAAATTTCCATAAACGAAGAATACCTGAAATAGAATAAGATAATATTAAATATACATATATTTGCCTTTTTTAAAATTTAATTCTCTGAGAATTTATATAGATTCTAGTTAAAAATATATTTTTATCTTCATCTGTTTTTACCATTGGGTCCGGTTTGTATTGTTGCTAATAATGAAGAATTTCCATTGAGTGCAATAGCACTAACTTTATCTGTATGTCCAATAAAAAATAATTGTTGTCGAGTATCAACATGCATTTGAATAACAATAGCATTTGATGGATAAAGTATATAATTACCATCTTGTGTCCATAATGAATTTGTACCATTACCTAAACCGATAACAGTACGTAAACGAAGTATTGGATCAGGTAAATGAGATTGTTGAGAACGATGAGTTGTTAAAGTAAGATCAAAATTTGAATCATTATGAGTTAAATTTGTTGATGATAATGTTTGAGGATTAACAAAAAGATGTATACCATCATTATTATTACATGATGATGCTGATGGAAGTGAAGATTCATGCATTGTATGTATTATTTGATTAGATCGAGGAGAAATTGATCTTTGTGTAGTTAGTGTTAAATCTGTTAATGATTGATTAATTTGTTCATCTGTTTTATTTATTTCTCTTGGGGTTTGTAAACGAACATTACCAATTTTACTATATGTATCTGTTAATGATGAAGGATTTGGTATCATAATAAAATCATATTTATCATGCCATGATTCATCTTTATTAATAGGATATGATAATTCACGTGGTAATGAACGTATACCAGTACATTTTAAACCAATTTGTTTAGCTTTATGATTAGTTGAACCGGGTTCATATAAAAATTGTGATGAAAAACAATTTTTAACCATCATATTTCCACATAATTGAAATGATTTAATCATATGATAATGTTGATTTGTCATATGTGTTAATAATATAGATTCTAAATCTAAACATAATATTGTCCAATGTATATTTGTATTTAATGATGTATAAGGAAATTGTATACATGTTTGTGTTACTTTTAATTCACGATATAAATTTGATAATGATATACGTACAATATGTTGTTCATGTGTAAGAATATCAATATGTATAGAAAAAAATTTATCATAAATTGGTCGAAATAATATATAAAATAATCGACCTGTTAAGGCAAGATTTTGATTTGATACTTGAGCTGGAAATTGTATATAATTATTAGCTGGAACAAGGCCACGTATACGAAATACAGTAGATTTAAGATCACGATCCTAATTAGAACGAAAAAACAATTTTTATAAATATAAAAGATTTATTTATACCATAAGTGCAGTTACATCCCCTTGTTTGGCACATTTTTTGGTTGAACCAATATCAAAATGTTTAAAAATATTGACAAATGGATGCTGCCATGTGCTACTATTCATCTTATGATTTTTTTTTGAAGATTAACGATTGTCTTTTCTTCTTCTTTTCTGATCTACCATGAGGATTGTATTATGAACAAGGGGTCGCCTAGCAAATAAGAATTATATCAATGACATCTATAATTTTTATAAACTATAGAGGGATTATAGAAGACATTCAAATATTTCTTTAAAACCAAAAAGTGATTGTAAATATCGTATTCATCCAGGTATAACTAGTCTTCCGAATGTTCGGTCGATTTATATGCAAACCACTCCTGAATGTCCAAGAAATTTAGTTACAGAGATCCTTTATTATATACCACCAATGGCGTTATTAAAAAAAAGACTTTTATAATAAACATTTTACAAGTTATTTGACTCATTGAATTTTCAACAAAACGAAATAAATTAAAAATCAATATCCAAGCTATTAATATTTTATTTATTATTATTATTATTCTGAAAAAAAATATAGAAATATATTTGATTGATACTTTATCATAAAACATTATAAGAGATTTGTTTATTCGACTCGTCTCCTACACTCTTTTTCACCTGAATGAATGCGAAAAACAGCAATTCAAGAATGTATATAAAAAAAAATAATAGATGTAAAAAATATGAAGTTTTATGTCTGTAACAGACACATATATTAATAAGATCAATGTAGTATAAGTATATTTTATTTAATTGATTAATTTTCAACTACCATTTTCATCTTCTTCTTTGATTATTGGATTTTTATTCGTTTGAATAAGACCATATTTTAAACAAATTTGAACAATATCCGAAACAATTTTTCGATTCTAGAATAATATTCAATCATTTATCTTATTTCTAAATTTTTTTTTTCTAACCTTTTCATTAATTAAACGATCATCATTTATTTCTTTAATACCAAATAATATATCCATTAATTCTGTTTCAACAATACGCATTGCACATTCTTTATTAACTTTAACTATATTACGAATAATATAAAATGTTCGAAATTGTAAATCATGATTATTACAAGCACATAAATGTTTAAAAATTTCTATAAATGAATTAACCTAAAAATGAAAAAAATTAGAAGAATATTCTCATGTAAATAATACAAACATTAAGAATTTTTTCACATATTATTCGATTTTGTTCAATTAAATTATTTAATTTTTTACGATCTTCATCTTCTAAATTTAAATCTTTTATATATTCAATATCTGTTTGTAATGTTGATAAAATAGCTAATGTTCCTAAAGATGCTTTTATTAATGATTCATCTTCGTCTTCTCCACATAATAAAACTAATAATTTAATTCGATCATTTTCTCCTAGAAAATATTTTACAACCTAATTTAAAAAAAAGAAATAAAAAATTTCTTTTATTTATTTAGTTTTTTTTTCTTTATTACTTCTTCTTGAACAACTAAATTACACATACATTCAATTGCTGCTCGTTTTAACATTGGATGTTCATCAAACATATATTGTTCTATATTTGAAAATCCATCATCTTTTAATATACGTTTACGAACATTTTCATTAATACTAGCTAAATTAGTTAAAGCCATTAATGCTTCAAAATTTTCTAAAGCTGTATGTTCAATTTTTAAAAGTTTTATTATTGGTCGAACAAGTTCAAGCATCTAATTAAAAATATATAATTAAATTAATATTTAAATATTAATACATACACGTTGACCAGGAAAAGCAATTTCAGGATTTGTTGTTATAGCAATTTTAGCTAATGCTTGACTTGCTTTTGTCATACCAATAGATGTTCCTTCTAAAGCAAGTGGAAGTAATGCCTATATATAAAAATAATATAAATCAATATTCATTTTTTTTATTTATATACTTTTGCTCCACCACCAGCGACTATAAGTCCACGATATTTTTCATTTTCACAAAGGCCAAGAAATATTCTAAAATATTTAATTAATTTTTATAAACGTTTTCATATTACGCTCATACCGAGATAATTGTTCTCGACAATTATCACTTTTATGTTTACATAATTGAACTAATATTGGAATAATTCCTGCTTCAATTAATTTTCGTCGACGTTCATCAAAAAATTTTTTCTCATCCTATATTAAATAAATTAATAAATCTAATTCAATAAGAAATAAGGTTTGTATGATTTTTTGAAAAAAATTTCTTTTAAGAATCATTGATAAAGATTCTCTATTTAATTTTTACTTTTTCATGTTCTTTTGGTATATGTTGTTTAGCGTATGCAGCTAATTCAGCCATTTCTTTATCCGGTTTTATAATATCATATGTATTTGTTAAATTAACAAATATTGTTGAGATTGAATATAAAACATGTCCATCTTGACATTGACATAAATTAAAAAGAGCTTTTAATGCTGATAAATTCTCAACAAGTTCTTCTTTAACATTAGCATCTAATGATAAGTATGCTAAACCATCAGCTGACCAACGACGAATATCAAAATTTTCACTTGTTGTTAAAAATCTTGAAAATAAAAATAATTTCAAAAGAATTCTTTTTTATGTCTTTTAATATACTTGCAACATGCACGACTTAGTGTTTGGCATGAACCTTCACTAACAAGATCCGCACTTGTATCTGTACCTTTACTTGATGCAATTTTTGATAAACCCTAAAAATAATAAAAAGAAAATAAAAAAGAAAAAAGATGATAAATATCTTACCACAAGTGCAAGTACTTTAATATCTTCATTTGCTGATCGATAGAGATTCTTAAGAATATCAGCACCTTCGGATAATATTCCAGCAGCTTTATCTTTTTTTGATGCTGATAATACAATTGCTTCGACTGCAATACGCTTCAAAAAAAAAAGGCAAAATTAAACTATATTAAAAACTTTAAATTACTTGTTGTAAAGGATCATTCGAAGCAGCCATTTGTATCATTAAATCTACTAAATTCTGACTACCTAATATCGTATTACCAGTTTCAAAAGGTCCTTGTAAAAGAACAGCTAAGACAGATATTGTTCGTATTCGTGATTGTATATCATCTTTTTCTCGTAATGCTCTAAATATAATAAAAAAATTTTTCTTTCTATTTAAAAAAATATATTTAAATAAAACTTACTTAAAAAATTCAATACATTCATTATTAAATTCTTCACGTTCTTTATCTGAACATAAATCATGATAAATAATACTAAGTACACAGGATATATGCATTTTTGTTTGTTCTGTTATAGGATAAGATTTTTTATCATTATCTGGTAGATTTGATACAGTTGCTGCTACACGAAGTACTTTTGGTACACCTATTTAAATAAAATAATATATTTATATAAATAAATTTATAAAAAAAAAAAAACATACCTGAGAGAATAAATTTACTTGTCCAATTACAACCATTTGCACGATCAACAAATTTAACAATAAGATCAAGACAACAATCACGTCCAATACCTGAACATGTTTTATCATCAATTAAATTAAGTAACATACGAAATATATTATTAATAAATTCAATTATAGATTGATCTAAAACACGAAAAATTAAATATTAATTAAACTAAAAAGAATAATAGAACGTAATTAAATATATACCAAAATTAAATGGAACATTTATTGGTTTATGAATTTTTCGACGATTTTCAAGATCACATATTGACATAATCATATTATGAAGTAAAACAGCTGTACTTGCAGGAATTTCTGTATCATCTATTGACAAACAACGAGCAATTGGTGGAAGACCAAGTTTATAATAAATAATTTCAGCCTAAAAAGAAATAGTACATTTAAATATCTATGCTTCTTTAATTTCATTTTGCATTTTTCAGAAAAATAATCGATGAAAATACTTCAATCAATTGTTTAATTTAAAATATAAAAATTCTTACTCGTTTATATGAATTTTTAACAATTGAAGATAATATCCGTATAATACCAAGAATAATAATTCTATCATTATTTTCAATAAATTCTTTTATTTGTTTTAAATCTTGATCATATGCAATAATACCTTCAGCACCAGCATCTTCACGTGATATAATAAGAAGATTATTTAATGCCTTAGAAAAAAAAAAAGAAATAAAATTTATTATTATTTTAATTATAATTCAAAACATACACTATCTTGATTAGATTTTATATGAATTGCTTGAAATAATTGTTGAATTTGAGTTGTTAATTGTGTTTGTTGTGTATGCTTAGAAAAAAAAATAAAAGAATTAAAATAAAAAAAAAAAAGGAAAATTTATTTATACTTTATTTTGTATATTTTCACGTAATTTTCTTAAAAGATTATTTGTTTGTTCATCAGCTAAACCATCTTTTGTTGAAATTGATAATAAACGTTGTGCATCTGATATAGCTTCATTTAATTTTCCTAAATATTCAAATGCATTTGCTCGACGATATAAGGATTTTTTATCAGTAGGTGTATATTCAAGTGCTAGACAAAAAAACAAATTTCATTTTATTTTATTTTTTTTTTTAATTATTTTTACCTCGTGTTGCATCTTCAATTGCATCTTCATATTGATTTAAATAAATATAACATTGTGAACGATTACTATAACATTTTGTTAATTCATTTTTAATTAATTCATTTAATTCAAGTTCAAAAAGAATATTTAATGATTCTGTATAACGATCAATTGCATCTTGATAATTTTTTTTTTTAAAAAATTCATTTCCTTGTTCACGAAGTTCTATACAATGATCTAAATTTTTACTCATATTTAATCTTAAAAAAGAAATAAAACTGAATTTATATATGTTCATTAATCTTAAGCAAATTGAATTTATAAAGTTTTTTTTTTAGCATTTATATGTGAAAAATCACAATTTATAAATGTGTGAAATTTGTTTAAAAGAAAAAAAAATCCATATTTCAGGTGTTAGTTAATTTTTCAAATTAAAATAAATAAACAAAATAAAATAAAATGACCAATCAGAATAATTTATGTTTTTTTTTATACAAAATAAACATATATAATCACATAATAGAATATATGGCTACGTCATTTACATTTATTGATAATCTTATACGAGATTATTTTCAATATCGATGTTTAACGGCTACATCACGTATATATGATAGTGATGTATCAAAATTACCATTTGGACAATATCGTGCTGATCGTATTATTGAAAAATTAGTAATTTATATAAATCAATTTGAAATAAATAATTTAATTGATTATTGGACACAATTAGAACAACATTTATTATCAACATTAACAATTGATAATCAACAATTAACAAATATATTTACAAAAATTCGTATTAATTTATATCGTTGTTATTTAATACATGCAATACAATCAAATAAAACTGATAAAATAAATGAATTTTTTGATCGTTTAACTAAAATTTTACAACAATCAAATGAATGGACAAAAGAATGGTTTACATTACCATTTATTAAAAATCCGGAAGAAAATTCAATATTTAAAATTTATTTTTCAAAACAATGGAATGAACTTTTTTGGATTTCATTACAAAATTTTTTATCTATAGCTTTTCATCAGTAAATCTATTTCTTTCTTTCTTTTTTAAAATAAAATCATATTTTATTTTATTTCTTTAAATAGTATGACATCACCAAAGATTTGTTCGATTGATGAAGATAATCCACAAGCAATAATGACAAAACCTAATGAAATATTTGATGATCTTCAATCGCCTTCAATTGGTCAACAATATCAATCAAATCCAACAATATTATCAAAATTACGAAATAAATTTTTACCTAATATTGAACAAAATCAAACAATACCATTTTATAGTAACACTTTTTTATTTATTTATTAATTATTTAATTGAATATTTTTCTTTCTAGATAAATTTTCATCATTTTCTGCTTCAAATAAATCTATAAGAAATGATTCAATAACTTCACAAATAACACCGCCATCATCAAGACCAAAATCAGCTACATTTGTTTAAAAACAATATTCATAACCGATTTTTTTATATATTGCCTATAGAGATACATACTATTGATTTTCTTATTAAAACTAAAAAAAACTCTATCGAGAATAGATATTAATATTATTTGCTTTTTGTATCTATCTAATGATTTTTATTTCAAGTAACATTAATTTTGAAACGATATATTTTGGTAATAAAAATTTTTAATTAACAAGAATATTTATGATAATAACAGAATAGAAGTATAATGATGAAATATGCAAATTTTTGAGTTATGTGTAATTTTCTGTAAAGGACATTAATTTCAAAAGAAAAATAGTTGAACTTATCATCGAAATTCTTGACATTTTCTATTCGATACATTCTGATGAAATATGTATTATCTATTCATGCCCAGATCGACATATACTGACCGGAAGACTCCGGAGCAGGAACTGATCACCGGAATTTTTGTTCTGAGTAATGATCGATTAAATCTTATCATAAATACATTCATACTTCTATTTACTATCAATCATTTGTCTATGATAAATCAAGATAATATGGCAATGCTATGCATTTTTTATAAATATATAAAAAAACCCTAAATTAAAGTATTACATATTATTAATAAATAGGAAATCTAATAGTTATTTTATAGTTCAAATGAATAATAAAATAGATAATTTCATATATAAATGATTTAATCCTTGTGATGTTTTTTTATTTTTCTTTTTATGAATAAAATATAACTAAATGAAGAATGAAAGACAAATAAAAATGGAAACGAAAAACCATTGAAATCAATATAGATCTCTCGAATGTTAAATCAATTGTTGGATAATAAAATCTTCATTTGTTAAAGATCGTTCGTTCGTGATGATCCATCGTCTATATAAAGAAAAATAATTTATATTAACATATTCTAATATATTATTATTATTAATAAATTATTTACTTGCTGTAGCTCTTGTTTTGATTGTGTCATGTTTATTTTTTGTATGAAGGTCATCTTTTTCTATTAAATAAAAAAAAAAAAGTAATAAATTAAATATTTTAAAATGAATAATTTACGCGTAGGTGTTCGTGTTGTTGCTAAGAAGAAAAAAAAACAAAAAATAATGAAATAAAATTTTTAATTTATTTTATAAATAAAATAATTTACTTCGACTGGTTGTTGGACGTTCAGTAGCTGTATTTGCTAATTAAAAAAAAACAAAAATGAAATATAAAAATATTGAAATTATTATTTTACTTTTAATTGTATCTTCTTTTTTATTATTCATATCAGCAACTCGTCGTTCAATTTCAGCTTTAAGATCCCAAACACGATCAACTATTTCATGACCAAGTACAACAGCTGTTTCACTTAAACTTTTTAAATGTTTTGGTAAATCTTTAATGATTTCTTCAATCATAACACCTAAAAAAAAACCAACAAACAAAATTTCTTTTTTCTGAAGTTTTATTTTAATATACCATATTTTTCACCGTAAGGTTGTTTAAAATGATGACCGGCTAAATCAGGTAATATAGTTGCTAAAATAAATAATATGAAAAATTGAAAAAAATATTTTATTTGTTTTCTATTTAATTTAACATACCGACAACAACACCAGAAACAAAAACAAATGTATAAATAAACATTGAACAACAAAATGAACGTCCTTTTGTATGTTCATTTCTTGATTTACCTTTTCTTGAATCGTCCTTTGACTATAACAAAAAAAAAAAACTATGTTTGGAAAAAAAATATTTATCTCCTAGTATTTACCATGATGATGTTAAATAAATCGATGGATAATAAAATCTAAAAATATTTAAACGGTAAATTAAATCATTAAATTATCCAATAGTTTTCTTTGGTATATTTAAATATGTAGGAGACCAAAATAAAAACGAAAATAAATAAATTTAATATCGATATCAACATAAATGGTTATTCATACGGACCAATCGATGATCAAATCTATTTTACACAAATCATATGAAATTGGAACGTGTATATATCTACGGATGCATGTGCAATTTAATCATACAATAAATTCAATTTATGTATTGCATATATTAATCAAAAAATGGGGTCTTTTTAGAATTTTGAAAGAAAGCATATAAATGCAATTTTATAAGATTGAATTACAAAAAAAATAAGAAAAAGATCATGTTGTTAAATGGCCTTTAAAACAATTATAGACATAATATTTGATTATTTTATACTTACACGCTCGATGACAACCAAAGTGAAGGAGGGGGTTGATAAGTAATGAAATTGGCCTCCTCGAGAAATTCAATTTCTCTTTTATAAAACTATAATATAGGATGTTTGAAATCGTTTATTACTAGAATTTAATCAATTGTCGTTGTCTGGGCTGTACCCAGGCCATCTGAAATAGTAAGCAGCGATTTTCATCTATCAATCTAATGTTAGTCAGACCGACTTTCGTATGATTTGATGGAACTTGTCAAGCACTGCAAAAAGGTATAAAAATATCAATGAATACTGATCCCAATATGTGATTTTGATCATTTTTGGTACATATTTGATAGCTTTTGGTTACAAAAAGTAGAACTTGGATAAAAACAAATACAATATTCTGAATTCATAAAGCTCTTTCAACTGTCGGAAACTCGTTCTAAGACTATAAAATGATATTAGAACTGAGGAGACCAGGAGCGATTTTTTCGGCGAAAAAAAAGTCAAAGAAAATATTTGAAAATGTTACATATTTAACTAGTTTTGGATGTTGACTCAGAATATCGTATTCGTTTTTATCCAAATCCTAATTTTTGTAACCAAAAGCTATCAAATATATGCCAAAGATGATCAAAATCACGTAGTGAGACCAGTATTCATTGACATTTTATACCCTTTTGCAGCGCTTAACAAGTTCTATCAAATCATTTGAAAGTCGATTTGACTAATATAAGATTAATAGGTGAAAATCGCTGCTTATCATTTCTAGTTAGGCATTATGCATATATGAGAATCTTTGACCTTTTTAGACGGCCTGGATACAGTTCATACAACTGCAATTGATTTAATTCTACTTGTAAATGATTTCAAGCACCCTATATGACAGTTTTATATAAGAGAAATTGAATTTCTCGAGGAGGGCGATTTCATCGCTTATCGTTCCCTCCGTTATACTTAAATTTAAAGCTTAAGTATGACGGATGAATATATATAGTTAAGTAGAGCTCGGGATGCACTTGATCTAAAGATTCGAGTTTAAGTTCGATCATTTTCAGTCAATTGATAAAAGAACGTAGAAGCAGCAGGTTCAAAGAAGGAATGTTAGAATTGTCTAAGTTAGTATCGTTGCGTTCGTTTGTATTTATAACGAGTAAAATGAGAACTAATGCTTAAATGAGTAGTCTATTCCACATTTTAAGTAGAGTTTAAATAATGATCTTATTAATTTGATCAATAAAGAACTATTTTATTATCGTTGATGATTTTATAACTTACTTCGTGCAATCGAACAACAACATGAGCAGTTGTCCTTATATAATTCAAAAAATTCTCACTTTTCTTTGCATAATATATACTGCAAGAGTAAGTATCAAAGTGAGAAAAAAATATTTTTATTCAAATCTATTTATGAAGGTGATTGCAACGTATTTTCAAAGATATGTCCATGATAGTGAATTTGCTCATATATCTATGAATGACGTTGAAGAGATATGTACGATGTGATAGTTGCAGCAGGTGGTTTTAAAGCAAAAGTTCACAAAAAAACTATTGACATTATAGATTAATGCTGGTAATGCCATATAGAAACTTGCTCGATCTGTTGAACAAATGTATACAAGCAAGGATGCAAAATTGATTGAAATACGCTTTAGAAAACTTGGGATATTCACATGAACAAATTGTTTAACTGTGTATCTGAAGATAAATTCTAAAATGAAAGCTGTTTGATAATACTATTTTAATGATATAAATCCATAATAAAATAATAATACGGGTAATACTGAATTAATGGTCTATGAATGAATGCATAAGTAATGGCCTGAAATAATACAGATGTCTACTATTCAAACTTGCTCTGCTCTACATTTTGCTAGTTAAAAAGAGTAAGAAGATCGAGTCAAGATGTTCTACACTGCAGCAACGGAAGATATTGATCCCTATCTTGAATTAAACATCTCTTTAAAAAAGAACTTTTATCAGATATTAAAATTGAAAAGAATGTATTATAATGACAACTATTTGTTTCTACAATTAGATACAATCTCTTATCATTATCGTTATATTGATAACGAATAAATGAATAATTATAAAAATAAATTAAAAGAATTTTATCGATATTCAACAATGTCTATTGGCAACATCTGAATATTCTATACGCATTGTATGTATAATAGAGATTAGTGGAATTAACTTCAACTAATATCGAATTAGAGTTACTACTTAACGTAAAACCCTTGAATATGGATATCATTTTTAATACATTCTCAATTAATTATCTTATTTTAATATTGAATTTCAAAGCCATGAAGAACAAATTTATCCTTGAATGAAACAAGCAAATGTAATATACATATATGTCAATTGTATAACATAAGTTACAATTATTGTTGGTAAGTATAAAAAAAGAATCTTATAAATAGAAAATAAATCTGTTCTTTGTTTTTATTTTTTTAATTTAATAAAATAATTTTGAGATGAAATAATTAATATACTGAGATTTAAACGATTAAATACTAACAAAATGTTCGATATATTGTTTTATTTATATATACAAGCTTAAAAATCATTTTCCAGTCAGAAGCAATTAAAATAATAATAAATCATGTAAATTTTCTTTTCCTTTTTGAATTAATGGAATGTTTTTTGGATCATTATCGATTATAAATATATCATTACCTCGAAATTATTCTATTAATAAACTTAGATAATCGATATATTTTTCGTTTTTCTTCTTTTTTTCTTCTTTTCTCTTATTAGTGTAAATATCATAATGCAAAATAATTCTTTTCTGTAAATAGAAAAATATATCTAGAATGACAATGTTTTTGTCTATTCGACATTTGTCAGAGAAAGTCAGCTGATATCAAGACTTTGGATATAATACACCATAAGCATCTGATAGTCTGGTATGTTTCTACTTATTTGCAACAGATAACGAGAAGAAAAAAAAAAAGAGGAAGCACTAGTACAAATGAACATGCGATATAATATCGTCATCTAGTTAGGATAGAAAACACATTCTGATATATGTTTTTTTTCCTGTTCTTTGTCTCTTGTCTATCGATTCTGATGATATGGCTTTATTTGTTGTCCCACTTTTTCTTTCGTCGTTTTTGCTCTTATTCTTTCAGACTGTTTTCTATGTGGGTAGTCGTTGATTGTCGCTGTTGATACACATACATACGTGTATATACATCATTTTATCCATATATATCGATGTCTTCAACTTCTTCGTCGTCAAAAAATATTTTTACGCAAAATCAAGCACAGCTATTTGATCGACAAAATGGCATATTAACCTCAACAATGAATTTAGGTCGTCATTCACCAGGACCATCATCAATTACTCGTATAGTTGGTCCACGACCATTTTTTCGATCTCAAATTACTCCTGATCCATTTGATTATTCAAATAATAATCGACGACAAATAGATCATGAACAATATATTCAAAATCGATTACAACGTCGATATTCAGCACATCAATTAAATGGTATTTAAAAGAAAAAGAAAATCTAGATATTTATATTAAAGATTATTTATTCTGCATGTTATTATATGAGCATGATGCATGAAATATGTGAATTTGTTTTTCCTATTTTAGTAATTGATAATGATGATAATGCATCAATATCATCATTATCATTATCAGATGAATCACTTTCACTTGAATTTCCACCACCACCAACTGCTTTTTCAACTCCAATATTGAATAAGAAAAATTCTATATTAATAAAAAAAAGAACTATATGTCGATCAGATTCAGGTAAGAAAAAAAAGGAAGCAAAACAAG
>JAJEKB010020487.1:0-37129 GCA_022393335.1 Macrotrachela quadricornifera | reverse complement strand
GGAATTTGTCGTTTTGTTGGCTAAAAAAGAAGGAAATCAAAAAAAAAAAGTTTGTTTTTTTTCTATTCGATTTACTCGATAAATTTGTTCAAATGTTTCTTCATCTATTTCAATTGTTGTTATTGTTTCTTCAACGTCCCCTAATACCATATTTAAATGTTGATCAAAAGCCTAAATTGAATAAAATTTTTAAAAAAAATTAAATTTTTACAATTTTTTATTTTTCTTTTACATGAAGACGACCGCGTAATTCTCGTTCATTACGCATTTTAACAATAACTCTTTCATCAAGACTTAGTCGTACTAAGTCAAGTGGTTCTTCAATTGATGCTGTCGCTTTTGTCTATATTCATAATAAAAGATTAAAAGAAATACATGAATATGAAAAAAATATCATTACTTGTTCTGCTTCATCACTCATTGTTTATTTAATTTTAGATATTTTCACATCAAAATAAGTGACATCTATCAAATAAATTTCATAAAATTTGAATACAATAAAGAATTTAATTAAAATATAATTTCAATAAAGAATTTATTTATTTTTTTTTATAATAAAGAAAAATTTTTATTATTTTAATATTAATCTATTTGATTGGAGAATATTTCGAAAGAAAGAGAAGATAAGGAGGATATAGATAAATGACACAAGTGCAATATGGCATCAACATTACATAAAGAAGATGGAATATATGATTTTAATGGGGAAAAAGTTTACTTTTCTCATATGATGTCTATTGATGGTATAGATGAAACATAGAGAATTTTTAATCTTTTTGTGATTAAAATTTCTAAATAAGTAAGTTTTTTAAGATCTTTTCTTTTTTTTTCTTTCTAATTTTTGAAACAATGTTTATTTCAAGATCAAAAGTGGATTCAAGTGGATTCCAACCTAGTCTTATTGACTCATCTGGTCCTGGTGGAATTTGGCATGGTTCACATCCACAAATCCTACCTCCTCTTCATCATCATCATCCTGGACGTTTACCATTCATGCCATCGCATGATTTACATTTTTCGTATGTTTTACTTTGTTGTTTTTTTCTTTTTTTGTTTTCAAAATTTTCTATTTATTAATTAGACCAACCCAACATATGAGACAATTTCGAGCATCATTACCTCCTCCGACTTCACCAGAATATCGTATATATGATTTAAATAAACGTTTATCAATGAGAACAGAAGTAATAAACTAGATTTTATATTTATAGAATTCAAATAAAAATTTCTCTTTATCTTATTTTTAGGAATCTGATCAATTTTGGTGGGAGTCATTTGTAAATGAATTTTTTGAAGAAGATGCAATAATAACAATATTAATACATTTAGAAGATGGATTAAAACGATTTCGTATAAATATTTATTTTAAATAGAAAAAATATATTTTTTTTATATTTTATTTTCTTAAAGATATTGAACGTGTTTTAATTCCACGATTTTTTCGTACATTATTTGATGGTGGAGTTAGTGAAGTTTATTTTTTATTTAAACAAACAAAAGAAATATTTCATAATCCAATTATATCAATTGACTGTGAACAAGGGTCATTAATAACTTGTTTTGGAAAACCATCATATATCAAAGTACAAGAAGAGAAAGATTTAAAAGTAAAATATTTAATTTTTCTTTTCGTTTTTAGATTTGTACTGAAGGACATTTTAATATTGATTTTACGTTTGATGATTTAATGCGTATAAAATCTTGGCATTTTTCTATAAAACAACATCGAGAATTAATTCCACGAAGTATTGTTGCTATACCAGTATGTATAAATATTTAATTATTTAAAATATAAAAAAAATAATTTCATTATTAATGAGTAGTTCTATGTATAGTAAAACTTTATCTAATAGAATATAAAAATTGATATTTATAAAATATTGATTTTTTTTTCAGACTGATAATTCAACTTATCTTGATCAATTATCAAAAAATTTTACTCGCTATGGATTAACATCATCGATGTTAAATTTTCTTCGAGTAAAATCGAATTTTTTAAAAATATTTATACATTGTTTTTCTCTTTGTAATTTTTTAGTTATGTGAAATTCTTGAACCAATGCAAGAATTAATGTGTCGTCATAAAGCTACAACATTTTCTCCACGTGATTGTTTAAAAACAATTTTACATCAACGTTGGTCAAAAACTTGTTCAGGTAAATATAGAAAAAAAAACAAAGGTTAAACGAAAAATTTTTTTTTTTAATTTTTAGATACGCGACCAACAGTGAAACAAAGACGAAAACGAAAAACTACAATAGGAAATAATAATAATTTACCATCTACGAAAGATTCTAATATAAATAATTGTACGACACCAACAAAGAAACGTTCACCTGCTAATAGTATTTATCCTCAAAATTTAACACCGGGCACGAATAATATGCCAGGAGTAAAAATATATTTATTTTTAAAAGAAATTTCAAATTATATTTTATTATAATATAGGATGTAATGACTGTTGGTGAACCATCATTAATGGGTGGTGAAATGGATGATGAAGATGAACGTTATATCAGTCGAATTGAAAATACACAATATGATCCAAATAGTGTACCTTCAACTAATCAAATGGTACAAGGATATCAACAAAATCCAAATCTTCAATCATTACTTCATAATAAACAACAATTTACATCCAATTCTTCTCAACTTTTAACACCAAATCAAATGAAACGAGAACAAATATCATTTCCTGGATCACCACAACAACAACAATTACCATCAATGTTTTCAAATAATTCATTCATACCAAATGGTACAAATACAAGTTCAAATGTCTTGCCACCAACATCAATTAATGGTGAATTATCAACAGCAGGAAAACGACTTCCAACTACAAATAATAATCCTTCGAATTCTCCACAAACAACTTCAACCAATAGTTATAATCAGGTTTGATTTATTAAAATTAGAAATCTACAGGACAGTTGAAAATCGAGATTGTATGCAGTCACTCAGATATACGATCGTGATATTTCGTTATATAAACTGTATTTCAAAATCCAAAATATTAATAATAATTAATCATTTGAATGAATATAGGTGTGTTCTAAAAATCACAAGTATCTTTAGAAAGTGGAGAAAACCATAAAATCTCACAATGTAATATTGCAACTTGCAGAGATTTTATTAGAACAAATGTCACTCTTCATTGTTCATATTGAGCTGTTTGGAGAATCTTTTTTTTTAGTTGAAAAATTGTTGATAAACTCTATTGGATTCTAATTCACAATACAAATCTAATAAATCGAAGATGCGAATGATGATGACGCTATATCTTCATGAATAATATAGTAGTGTTCAAATCTACCATTATATAAAAAGGAATTGCGAAAAATAATTATATTGCATTATGAAATTGTTGGGTAATTTCAGAAATTACCTTTACGTCAGAGAAGAACAGATAGAGACCTCTACACCAAAGAATTGGGAGAGCGTTTGGCAATTACGGTAACTTCTACAAAATATTAATAATTATAGAAATTTCTATAATTCGTTTATTCATAGTATATAAATACGATGCAATAGATAGAAATATGAAGATATCTATTCCAAATAATTAGAAGAATTTTTGGTAGTTACGTTCATTTCTATAATTAACGAAATTTTTTGGAACTTTTTTCTGTGTTGAGAAGATAAATTCTGAACTTATATGATAAAGTCATTATATAATATGAATGACTATCGTAATTTGTAGGAACTTTCTTCTTGGATACGATTAAGTTGAGCGAATAAAACATATGTCTACTTTGTAATTTATTTTCTCAGAATTCTTCAACTTCCATTCCTCCAATAACAAATACTTCAAGTACTCCAACAAATCCTTCTTGGAATGGTTCTATATCAAATAATATCACTTCTTCTTCTTCATCAACAATTAATTCATCTGTAGCTGAGAAAAAACAAGAACCACATACACCACCAGTTACACCACAACAAACAATTGTAACAGCCTCATAAAAAATCAATCTCTTTTATTCTCTCATTTGACAAGAAAAAGCTAATAGATTTTTCTCTACTTTGTATAAAAAAAAAAATAAAATCTTTTTTTTTTGTTTTTATCTCATTAGTCTATTTGTTTCTTTTTTTTTTCTTTTTAAATAATTGTACATTTATTGTTTTCCTTACCTTCTTTCGATAAGACCTTTCCAGACGCATTCCAAAGATCTGTCTGTGAGTTTTAAACTGATATCCTTTCATTATTTCGAAAGAATAACAATTAAATTTTGCATTTTATGTGTACAAGTTTTTAATGCTTTATGCATTCGTATGTATAACAAATAACAGTGAATATACATATATTCTACTTATTGTTTTCTTTTCTTAATGATAATATACGAATGATGATAATGTTTGTTTTCATTTTTTCTTTTTTCTATTATCTTTATTTAAAAAAAAAAAAAAATTCTATACATACGAATATATAAAATAGCATCTATTTATGTTTGTTTTACTTTTAGATGAAATTAAAATAAAATATTTTCAGATAAAAAAAAAAAGAAAAACAATAAACAATGACTGATGAACAAGAACTTCTTGATTATGATGAAACAGATGATGCACCACAAACAGGAACTAAAATTGGTACATCAAATGGTAATAATAATATAACATCATTACCAAATGGTAATTCAACTGGTACACAAAGTGGACAAATACGAGGTTCATATGTATCAATACATGCTAGTGGTTTTAAAGATTTTCTTCTTAAACCTGAATTACTTCGTGCTATTATGGATTGTGGTTTTGAACATCCATCTGAAGGTTTAATACAATGAAAACTAAAATTATCAATTAAAATTCATTTTTATTATTCTATAGTTCAACATGAATCTATTCCACAAGCTATTCTTGGTACAGATATTCTATGTCAAGCCAAATCTGGTATGGGTAAAACAGCTGTTTTTGTACTTGCTACACTTCAACAACTTGAACCTGTTGATGGACAAGTAAAAGCATAATAATAAAAAAAAAAAAACGAAATAATATTATTTTAATAAATAAATAAATAAAATTAATTTTAGGTATCAGTTATCGTTCTTTGTCATATACGTGAATTGGCATTTCAAATAAGTCGTGAATATGAACGTTTTTGCAAATATATGCCAACAGTTAAAGTTTCGGTTTTTTTTGGTGGATTACCAACAAAAAATGATGAGGATGTTTTAAAAAAAAATTGTCCACATATTGTTGTTGGTACACCAGGTCGAATTTTAGCTTTAGCTAAAAGTAAAGCACTTAATTTACGACATGTAAAACATTTTATTATTGATGAATGTGATAAAGTACTTGATTCACTTGGTATGTATTTATTAATTTCAGAAAAAAATAACAATTTTTATTTTATTTTAATTATAGATATGCGTCGAGATGTTCAAGAAATATTTAAAATGACTCCGCATGAAAAACAAGTATTAATGTTTAGTGCAACATTAAATAAAGAAATTCGACCTGTTTGTAAGAAATTTATGCAAGATGTAAGTTTTATTTATTATTAGATTTATTATAGATGATATTATTTGTTTTTTTTCTAGCCTATGGAAATTTATATTGATGATGAAACGAAATTAACACTTAACGTAAGTTTTATAAAAAAAAATATTTTTGTTAAGAATCATTTCCTTTACTAAATTTATAAATTCAAATTCAATCTTAATCACAAAGAAATATTGCTTTAAATTTCTAAAAATTTTTGAATATGAATAAAGTTCAATATTGTTTCTATTTTAATAAAGGGTCTTCGTCAACACTATGTAAAATTACGTGAAAACGAAAAAAATCGAAAATTAATTGATTTACTTGATAAATTAGAATTTAATCAAGTAGTTATTTTTGTTAAATCAGTACCACGTTGTACAGCTTTATGCAGATTATTAACAGAACAAAATTTTCCGGCTGTTGAAATTCATCGTGGAATGCCACAAGAAGAACGGTTTGTTTATTTTTAGTTGAAATTATAATAATTATATTAATATCTTCTTTTTTTTTATATTCTTTAGTTTAACACGTTATAAGGAATTTAAAGAGTTTCAGACACGTATACTTGTTGCAACAAACTTATTTGGTCGTGGTATGGATATTGAACGTGTGAATATTGTATTTAATTATGATATGCCAGAAGATACAGATACTTATCTTCATCGAGTATGTTCAAAAAAGAAAAGATTTAATTCGTTTTTATTATTATTAAATATTGAATTTTAGGTTGCACGTGCTGGTCGTTTTGGTACAAAAGGTTTAGCAATAACATATGTTGCAGATGAAAGTGATGCAGCAATTCTTAATGAAGTTCAAAGTCGTTTTGAAGTACAAATTACTGAAATGCCCGATGAAATCGATGTAGCTACATACAGTAAATATTTATTTTTTCTATATATGAAATTCATTATAATTATTTTTGTCTTTTATTTCAGTTGAAAATCGTTAATATTATGGTCTTATTGGTTCAAATAAATATGTAAACTCTTTTTTTTTTCTTCGTCTTGATCGTTTTTTTTTGTGGTAAACAAAACCTGTGTGTAGGTGTATGGAAGTATATGATTTTATTATTCTATATCTTCTAACACTTTTTGTTCATTTTTCTTTTTCTTGTTCTTTTCTTTGATTATATACAAACAAGAACAACAATAAAATATTCTTAGAGACACACATAAGTTCAAAGTTAAAAAAACCGTCATTTAAATTGACACTGAACAATAACATATACGATGAATATCTTATAATTCGGTTTTTTTTCTCTTTTCTCATGTGCTTGTATTAGAACTGTGTGATGCTCTTCCTCTTTCTGTATGTCTATGTCGCTTTCCATTATCTTCTTGTTTGCTTGTTGTTTTTTCTGTTGACAATAAAAATCATGAAGATGTATACATACAGAATCTGATATGAGATATGATATTCAATGATTTTAAAACATTTCCAAGAAAAAGATAATGATTTCAATAGTTACATCAAATTTTCTTGATTATGGAATAGATAATTAACGAAAGAATTTTTATCTATTAAATCGTCATAAAACAGTACAAATCTTTTCTGATGATATTATCTTTTACATTGTATGTTTTATGTAGCATTCTTTATATTACTTAGATTATCATCAGACAGTATCACTTACTACGTTCTGATTAATGAGAGTGACAAGTTTAAATTTATCGTTCTAAAATTCAATATTTTGTTTTGATTGCATTTCATAAAAGCAATTCTCTACCTAGAAAAAGAAAATGACCATTTTCAAGACTTGAAAGTCTATGACGATTATTATTTCTTCTTTAGCTAAAACTTATCGCTGTTCCTTTCCTACATAATCAATTAACATAGATAAAATGAATTTTCTTTTTAAAGAATTATTTATTTCTACTACATAAAAGTCATTGTTGGTGGTTTAAAGATAAAAAAACCTTTGAAATAGAGAGAAATGATGAAATTTAGTAGTCTGTATAAACATTGATATATTGGGTTGTCAACAAAGATTTTGAGTTTATTTTTCAATTCCAATAATACAACTAATTTTCAATTATATATACACTACTACTATCTATGACTTGTCGCCAACGTTCTGGCAGGAATAAGATCCCGCATTCGTAGAGATTCTGAGACTTTTGACCACAGAATTACGTAAATGGTTGTCTGGTGCAGTCACATCGGAAGAATAAGGTGGACGAGGAACGATAATCTATCCGAGTTTCAATCATTTTTTGCATGTCGACTTTTCAACATGGATTCTTGCGTTATCATGCAAATAGTACAACCATTTGGAAGAATTCCTCAGTGAATAATTCCATTGACTCCGTTCAGCATTACCTTCCTAGGGTGCGAATTAGTTTTAGACATTACTATAGCTGTTCGACTAGTGCTCAGTCAATAGCGTCTGTGCGTATAGTTAATGTATAACATGTACTACTCATCATCAGTGGTAAGATTGCGGAGTCATTGCTAGTTCAAATAAGATGTTATTAAACCCGTACAAGCATCAACCCTGTATTGAAGCTGATGTGGTGATAATTCGTGGGATATCCAAACTCCATATCTCTGTGTCTTGCTTAATTCTTTTAGATGTTTTTCCATTGTAGTATGAAAGCGCTCAAGCTGTGCTGCTAAGCACCCAAAAATCAATCGTGAATTTTCTTCAATAAGTTGCTTTAACAGATCCACATTCAATTTCAGTGATCTATCAGAACGAGGAAGATCGTCGAATTCAAAGTTACGCTTCTTAAAGCGGTTGAACCAATGTTGTGTGATGCAGATGAAGAGTACATCCCAGCCTATCGTGCTGCATATGTTGTAGGCTGCTTCCGTCGATATTTTACCGAGACGAAATTCATGAAGTAAAAGCACTCGAATCTCTTTACCAGAAAAATTCATTTTCAGTCCATAATCAACGTTCATACCGATGGCTTTATTATCATTCGAAAGATATTCATACTCCCTTTATATATATCCTTAGTATAGAAACTTCTAGAATTTTCTCAAATATTTTAGGAAATTTTTAAAAAAAACGCAACAATTTTGTTGACTACCTAATAATTATTAGCTATGGTTTTATTAAAATATACAAAAATGGTTCATCGATATTTAACTTCAAACATTTGAAGAGTTCATGATGATCGACAAGTATAATTAAGTATTTTTCTTTTTGGGCATTTCGTTTTCATACCATTGTAAAAATTAATACTCAGAGATTGATTATGGATTTTAAATTTGTCAGTATTTTTCACAATATTTGCGGCTTCTTCAGTATCTGAGTAGTAGAGAAAAGCAAACCTGTATAGATAAGTAAATGATAATATATTCACGATCTTTTCAAATATAACAGACAAAATTTTACTGCATTGTTATGAAAACCTCGTATTTGATTGAGTTAATGATGCACACGAACATCGAATATGAGCATCTCTAAAGTATCCACTTATCTTTCCGAAATGAGATAGCAGAGATAGTTTAAATTGACTGTTGTCAGAATTCTATCTTGTTAGTGTCACTACTTATGATAAACTGGAGACATAGTTTTACTACTACCTTGAGAACAATGTCAGTTGAACTATTGATCATTCCTGTTGTGTTCCTAATATATTAAACACTACTTTATGTAGGAAAACACGAAGGAGAAGCTAAGAAAAACGCATTGACAGAATAAAAGAAAGTAGAATATAAGAAAAGAGCAGCCAAGAGTGAGGGTCGTGTATTCTTTATTTTTGCACCAGTCAAGACTCATGATACATCTTTCCCATGTCATTTTTGAATAACAAATATATAGTCTAAAGATCCGTTCGATGTGAGTGAACCTCATCTATTGGTACAATATATATATATGAATGAATTGCAATTTTACCGCTATATTTGTGGCACAAATAAGAGTTAAGATACGTTTTTCGTTAAAATGTTTTAGCGCATTTTTTTTGATATTATATGTTATTGGACAATTGTAGGAAAAAACGTTCGACTATTATTTTTTGACAATGAAATAGAAGGATTAATGAGAATTATTTTGTTTTTCGGAATACTTCTACGAATAGTCGTCAATGTTTTACATGAAATTTTGCGAGTTATCAGTTTATGAAAAAATCATTATATTGAATCTATCAATTGAAAACAAGTAAACTAAATTAATTTGATATAACGTAATGGTTTCACCTTGTCAAATTTACAAAATCTATAGATTTCAGAAAAATTCATAGTTATATATGCTTATCTTCGTTCTGTATCATTCTCAAATCAATAGAGATTCATCTCAGATAATGGCGTTTTGAGAAAAAAAAATATAGATACAACTCGAGCTTCTTTTTTTAAATAGAGCTCAACTGTTTGTTGGGAATAGTGATGCTCAGAAATTGTTAGAAGGAGCTGGATCTCCCGTCTAAATACACCAACAATCTGAAAACAGCCTGTCCACGGGTAACGCACTCATTCATTTTTAGCCTTCTGATTGTCATAATTCAATAGCATAAAGTGACAAAAAAGCTGAAATTTACACTGAAGCAAGATATATGATAGTCCTAGTTTCACTGAAATTTTCATTTCATTTGGTGAAATCTTGTCGAACTGAAAACAATAGAAAGTCATATGAACGCACTCATCAAAATTGAATACCTTAAAAAAGCACATCTTTTTATAGCTTTGACAGCAATAAAAGGTCATCCATTGATTTCAAAATGTAGCTCAATTTTCAATAATACTACTGTTATTTCCTTTATCTTAAATGATAAAATGGTATGCGAAATATGATAACCCCCTCAAGTACCTTTTCCATCGTTTTTGCACAAAAAATGCATGATTTTGGCTGGCAACTACCATTTCT
Source organism: Macrotrachela quadricornifera (assembly GCA_022393335.1). Taxonomy (NCBI): domain Eukaryota; kingdom Metazoa; phylum Rotifera; class Eurotatoria; order Philodinida; family Philodinidae; genus Macrotrachela; species Macrotrachela quadricornifera. The sequence continues at coordinate 26,835 of JAJEKB010020487.1, read as the reverse complement.
TCTCATCATTTTGCAAAACCAATGACATTTATTAATAGAGTATATACGAAAACCTGTAAAAAATTTTTGAATGAGCACTTTCGTCTGTCTTATGTCCGAGAAATCTTCTACTCAACTTTGGCCACACTGGTCCATCGTTAGCTGGACAAAATCCTATATATCTACAATAAAACAAATCCATTGATTTAATTATTTTACTTGAAGACTAATAGAAGAGATAACATACCATTGAAAACACGAAATGCTATTTTAAGTTGAAGATGAACAAGAATAAGCTTATGAAGTTTAGCATAATTTTCAATACGAAAAAAACGACCTATTGATAATGAATTTAAGATGAGATATTTAATATTATGTTCAATTCGAAGTATTATATCAAAATAGAATCGATCGACTATTAAATTAGTTCTTGAAACATTACCTTCATTTGATAATATTATTACTAAATCAATAGATTGTATAAAGATCTTATCTTTAGCTAACTTATTGAGTTTTTGATTGACTCCTATGAGTGTATATAATACATCAATATTATTGAGTTTGATGAAGATGGCAAACAACAATTCATCGCATAGAGCAAGAAGATGCATAAATGAATCGTTCATCCTTCAATTATAAATGACGACCTTTGTGAATGCAATTATATATATATATATATGCATCTGTGTTCTGTCGATATTATAACTAACGTCGTCAAAAACTAGGATGTTAAACAATTGGACAGTAAATATAATGATTTTTAATTGTAGGCAAGTTTGTTCATATATGAATAATGATGCTTCATCAAGAATAGAATTACCTGTAAAAACGGACTTTATTCAATCATACGATATCGTAAAAAATATACAGTACGAATTGATTTGATAGAACTGTCTCAGTTTTGAAGATTCATCTTCTTTCTTTTGTTCATGAGACTGATTATATGTTCAATTTTCACTGTTACTTTAGTTAAGTACATAACGTGGGATCTTCTACTTTTATCTTTGTCTGAATTTTTCAACTGAATATTCTATTGAAACGAGTAAAATTTATATTTTTTTTGCATGCTAGGAAAGAAAATAAACACAAATAGTCAGGTTCAAAATAAATTAGTGTGAGTAAAACTTGTCGATTTATTATTCTTTAAAGAAACATTATCAAATAATATTATGAAATTCGTTTGTAATATTTGATTGATTCATGATATAAATGTTAAAAAATACTTTCCAATTATTATTCAATCTTATGAAGGATTACATATAAAGATATAATCGTTATAAATTTCAGATAGCATTTTTTATAGTTTCATACAAATTCGAAGAACCAATGTAATATGAAGGATTCTATTATTCAACCATTTCAAGACGTTCTTCATCTTTCTCTATAGATGATTTCCAAATTTATTTTTCTCGTGTAATCTTTTTTTTGTTATAGCTTTTTAAACGAGTATTTCGTTTGTACAGCTATTTTCATAAATATATATCTTCCTTAAGCTGAATTTTTTTTTTGTTAATCATTTATTTCATAATTCGAACTAATGAAATTGAAAAATTAAAAGAAATTGTAAATAAACTACAATTTGTATCGAATTCAATTTCTGAGAGTGTGAAGAAGGAAAACTTTATTCCATAACCATACAAAAATCCAAATAAAAAAGAATGTAAGCACACCACCAAAAACATACACAAGAACAGAACAATATATTTCTATCGCTTTCAACATTTTTTCTTCAACTCAGAATCAGAGGCGAACAACAAAATATGTGAGAGGAATGTGAATGAAACCAAACGAACATGAGAGAAAAGGATGTATCATGGCCAATGGCTGTAACAGACAGTGAGGATGAAGGAAATGGAAGAGACGTAGAATGCCGTTGAATAGTTGAAATAAGTTTTAAAGCTCGAATCTACTTAACAAGTTTTACAGTGCTATGAATATTGATATGCAATGTTAGCAGATTAATCATCGATGCAGAGCACAATGAAATTTGATATTTTTAATATCCTTTTCTCACATGGTGTTTGTTATAATTTTTTCCTGTTTATTTGGTTTAAGTAAATGACAAGCTGATGTAAAATGTTTTTCTAGTGAATAATGCAGCTTAGTTACGAGATATTCAATATGAAGATATTGAAACTTGTTATTTAGCAAACATATGTCACATATATCAATATTATATTCTCTATATATACAACCATATCATAAACCAATTCAAGGATTTATAAAAGTTTGAATACAGGAACTACCTTTGTATATATACTCATCTCAATGTGATTTATACGATCGAAATAAATGGTCTACTCGTAAACATTACCATTCAGTATCATTAATCTTTATGAGAGCTGAAGCAAGCTTTGAAAGTCGAATCTAGTTAAGTAGTTCTATGGTATTCACCAATCTAAAAATCGAACAAGTGTGCGAAGATATTTCAAATTTCGTTATTCGTAGAACTTTTTAAAGAAATACAAGCTAATTCTCATTCGTTTTGTTTATTTAAGTACACTTAATTATTCAATTACTATTCAGCTGCAGTGTTATTATTACATGATTATCTGAATGTATACATATATTCATATATTGGAAATATTTATGTATGATGTTTACTTATCTCATAATGAAAAGTTACTGTTAGACATAGGCGATTTTGGACTTGAAATTATTTCATTAGTTATTATGAAAGAGAAATATTTATCTTTATTATTAGCATGTATTCTTTTCAATAATCAATCATATTGGAATAAAAATATAACTAAATTAATACATTTAATATCGATGACAATGCAAGGTAAATATCTTGGGAATGATAACAGACTACGATGACTAATTTTCATCAACTAAATATGGAAATTTCATGTGCTATTTTTATACGATGTTATGTGTGATAAAACTATGTTAAAAATAATTATCTACCGAAAATCTCGAAAGAATATATGATCATCAAATGTCATTTTAATCAACTTTTGATTTTGATGTATATGTTAGATAGACAGAAATTAGACCTGCACTTGTAAGCGTTTTTTTTTAGATAATTATCTTTTTGTTTCGGAGTCTTGGTAGAACTAATATATTATTATATAGAAAGACGTCTCAAACTCTTCTCTTTATAACATATTCATTTAATATCTATACATTTTTAATTCTGAGGATAATATTAATTAATAAATATTATTTGATCTTCTTTATTTATTTAAGAAATATAAAAAATCAATAATTGTATAAAATTGATGATACAATAGTTATTTGCATATTTACAATCGATACTAGTGATCGATCAGTGAAAATATTGTTATATTACACATCAATCGTATATAATCATATCTGAATCAAATAAGTACAAATAGAATGAATTTATCTATAAAGATCACTTTGATATTTAACTATTGAAATGTCAAACTATTTTTACTCTTTTATTTAAAACAATATTGTTATAACTATTCATATTCAAATTCGTCTTATATATATATATATATATATATATTAATGATTGATTCATTCGTTTTTATGCAGTTTATTTTTCTGTTAACAGAACTATCTTTCATCACCTGATCATTCATTATTCAATCGCTATCAATGCATAAGATAATACTACATAGATTATCAACACTTAGATTGTACTTAATGTTACATTTATTGTTGATTTATTTCTATAATTAAATGTATTCAAATCTGATCGATAAAAAAAAATCAGATATAATCTTTTTTCTACTATGTATATTTAACCTTCATTGAGCACATAAGGTTTTTTTTTACATTAACAAAATGATCGATCTCTTCTATTCATTTAGACTATTCTGCACCATACATACTTTTATAGGCACATGGCAGTGACCGAACAGTCTTATTTGAGAAAAGAAAAAAGAATATTACGTATATGATATAAGATGTTATTTCTATTTCATCATAAAGCAATTTTTTTCGGCATATTCATACGCAATTCTATACTGACTGTCGACGGCATTCTGACGTTAGTAAATGTTCTGTTCTGTTCTGTTCTGCTCTTTTTTTTTCGCTGATACCATCATTCTACATATTTTTTTTCTCTCTACAATTGTTGCTGCCGCGAGTCGAGAGAAAACAGAAGGAGAAATGAAACTAATCAAGCATACGACATGTTCGCCATCCAACCATTCGAAGATCAGCACATTCAGTCGCACAACAGAACGCAAAGACGCACGCTATTTCTTCTGTATACGATAAAGAGAAACAAGAAGGTTGACGATCGTATATATAATTTCTTTTTTGTTAGCTTTAACAGCAGCATCAATAAAATCCAATAGAAATAAATAGTGCTTCTTCAACAACATTATCAATGACAACTGAAACAACAACAATGCAAAAATTATCATTATCAACTAATGATTCTTTATTTTTGTTCATTACTAAATTACTTAATGGAACAGATTTATATAAACATCAAGTAGCTGATTTAATTGAACCAGAGAAATATTCTGTTAATGGTATTCATGCTGTTATATGGACATTTACTATTTTAACTTATGTTCTTGCAATTCCAATTGTCTTACGAATGTTTCATTCACGAGCTTATTTAAATATAATTGATTATTTTTCAATTCAAATTATACTTTGTGCATTTATTGCATGGATACCAGCTTTAATACTTCTTCTTCATCATTGGTTTGATATATTTACAGTACGTCTTTGTCGTTTTCATTATGTTATATTATCAACAAATGAAACAGTAAGTTTTTAGATTAAAATTTAAATAAATTTATTATCAAAAATTATTTTAGGTTCCAATTTTCTTTGTACTTTATATGATTATTGAACGTTTTCTCTATGCACATCCATCATTAAAATATTATTGTGGACAATTTTCTTCAATGTCTTTTATTCATTTTTATACTATTTTTACTTGGATTTTTATTATGTTTATTTACATGCTTGCTTCACCATTCTATCGACGTAATTCAAAATTACTTTATTCACAATATACAACTAAATATTGTTTATATAATTATTCTAAATTACATATGCTTGCAACAGCTCGTTCAATAATATATTTTATTTTATTTATTCCAGCTTTAGTATCAATCGGTTTTGTTCTTCGTTATTTTTTTCTTATGCGTGGTACAAATCAAATTCCTCCAAGAGAAAAATTATGGACAATACGTGTAACAGCATTACTTTGTATACTTGTTTTTTATGATATATATTTATATTATCTTGAACATATAGCTGAAACATTTAAATCATTTTTATTAGCATCATTATTACGTGCCAGCTTCTATTTAACACAATTATTTATAATTGCTTGTACAGAACCTTATTGGCTTGAAATATTGCTTGAACGATGTGTATGTATATGTTGTTTATTAACAGGTCGAAGACGTAAAACAACAACCATAACATCAATAACTTTACCAAATGAAACTGAATTTCATACTGTGCCATATTCATCATCTACAGGACATTACTCACTTGTTAATGATAGTATTGATGATGAATTTGATCGAGCTACAAATGGACCGCAACCTACATTACGTGTTATTACATAATGAACAAATATTCAAATAGATTGTTTATTTTTTATGTATTTGTATGCATAATAATATAGCTTTGCTTTTCTTTTGTTAACATCTGTCAAGGACAGATTTGTATTTAAAGATAAATACATACATATATATATATATATAATATAAAATGAAATAAGTACAAGTGACACCATTGTACGAGTATAAATGTGCGTGTAGACAAGCAAAAAAAAAAAGACGAACGTAGTAAATTAATGTCTTCGATACTTTCTTTTTTTTTGTATTCATTTACCCATATAAAGGTTGACCTCTCGAATGCGACGAATTTTCAACTATTCTCCTTCATTTCTTTGGTTGATATTAAAAAATATTGAAAGTTGACCGATGATAGTTGATATGCTTCATTGATCACCAATCTCATATTATCTATATCATTTTTCTTATCATTATATTCATATTGAACAAAACTAGAGAAACATCTCATAGTTATATTGTGTATATCAATGAAGAATTTTAACGATTCAACTAATAAATTAAATTCTGTTCAATTACGTTCTCTTATTATACTTGGAATATTATTATTTCTTATTGGTTTAGCATCATTAATTTTTTCTATTATTGAATTATTTCATGGAAGACCAAGTGTTTATCATTATGATGAAAGTCAAGGTGGATTAAAAATTGAAAATCCAATTTGGCCATCATCTGGTAAAATATAAGAATATTTATTTATTTTTTTTATTTTATTTTATTTTATTTAGGTAAAGGATTTTGGGTTGGTCTTGTATTAATAGCAGCAGGTCTTGTAGGTATATTATCATCTCGTGAAGGTACTCGAACATCAATTATTGCTTTTACAGCATTATCATTAGTATCAACTATTCTTTCATTTTATATGATGATAACATGTATTATACCTATTCAATATAATGCGAATTATTCTGAATCAAAATTACGTTGGCAAACAAATGAACTTATTCTTAATTCATTATTAATTGCTAGTGGTGCTCTTGGTTCAATTGTTGGTACAATAGCATCTATTTTTGCTTGTATCTATACTGGTTGTTGTGTAGATCAACGTGATTCATATTTTTATAGTCCAGATGGAAATAATGCTGTAGTAGGAACACCAGCATCAATGAGATATCCAGTAGCAAATACTCCTCATATGGGTTATCCATATCAACAACCAAATTTTCGAATGCCTATGTAGACAATAAGAATAAAAGAAAAGAAAAAAAAAAAAACTAAGTGTGTTTGTAGTATCGAATATTTATTATATATGTGGTCTAGTGTTTCTCTAATAAACAAGATTTCATAGAATTGAATAGATTAAAATATTTTGTTTTTAGAAATAAATCTATCAGCATTTTTTACTTGTTGATTGACATCAGAAATAACATGACAAATGATTGTCGAAGTAGACAACTATCATATGTTGTAATCTAAACTGACAATGATATTAATAAAAAGAACAAAATGACAAAACAGAATAGAATAAATGTATTAAATAACAAGAAAAAAACAGATTGAGTTTACATTATATAATATGATGATATTTAAAATGTTTTTCTGACATTATAATATACAGAATAGATGAAAATGATTTTGTTTTATTTTCTTAAAAAAAAAAATTTTTTTCTATTCAATGAAAATAAAAATATTTTTCTTTCTAAAACAATAAATCATTGTTATAATCACAATTAATTATAAAAGAAATATCTCTAAAATTTTTTTTAAAAATAAAATTTTTAATTAATAGAAAAAAAAACAACGAAATAATATGAATAGAAATATCCTGAGTTAAACTTTTATTCTTGCACTATTAAAAAATGATTACATCTTAAATTGTGTTGTTTTTTCCCTCACACAATATACTATTTTTTATAGATTTCTAAGTATATATTAACATTTTAATTAAAAAGGCTTAGCTTTCTTTTGATACATTCAGAAAACACTTGGTTACCTGGATTTTCTTTATCGTACTTCTAGTTTTCTTTCTCTCTCGAAAATTCTAGGTATGAGTCATTTTTTTATACGTATCTATTCAATTCATTTGATGTTATGTTTATCGTACGATATACTTTTAGTTTTCTTTCTGTACCAGGGTATCAAATATATATTCGTCGAGGTAAAGATCATCTATATTTCGTATTCACTATTGTTATCATATATCTCTCTTGTCTCTTTCGTTATATCCAGGGTAGTAATCTATAGCCTATAAAAGATTCGCATATCAAGTTTACTGATCACAACGCTTCTATACATCTAATCGACATCTACAGTCATTTATTCTTCTTAACAATCAGTTATTAATTTAATCTAGTAAGTTTTTCTTATTAATTTTTATTTAATATTATTTTATATAAATAATATTTAAAATAGATTCAATATCAAAATGTTTTGCAAAATTTTATATGTCGCTATTCTTCTTGCCGCTGTATTTGCTGTAATTTCTGCAGGTAATTCACGTATTTGTAAATATCGTTTTATTCAATTCAACTTCTATTTCTTTTATAGGTGGCTATGGAGGTGGTCGTCATGGCGGAAGATATGGTCATAGACGTCATTATGGACTTGGATATAGCGGTTTAGGTTATGGTCTTGGATTTCCATTATACGGAGTTGGATTACCATTATACGGAGCTGGATTTCCATTTTACGGTTAAAAAGATCAGCTGTATGTCTATAAATTTTTCTTAATATGCTGAATTTAAAATTTTTTTCAAAATGTCTTTTTAGGTGAATAGATGTATATGTACGTGTTAAATGAATTTTTTCGGGACGAACATCGGATTTATATGTATATAATGGGACACGATATATATTTATTCACAAATGATTCTTAACTAGAAGCGTTTCAATTAATATTTAATACGATGCCTTCTAAAAATTGTTTAAGATGTTTTGTTATTTCAATTTTCTTTTGTATACTTTTTTAATGTTTTGATAATCTATATCTTTTAAAAAATTGTTTTACTAATATAAAAAATAAAAAATACATATCATATTCAACGAAATTAATCTTATGTTTTTATAAAAGTTTAACCAAATAAGCAAATATTAGAAATGATTTAAAATACTAAGTTTTATGTCTAACAATAGAAGATATTGATAATATCAGATTATTTAATATAAAACTGAACTTTAAAAATTATTATTTCATAAATGTCTATTAAGTAATATTTATGATCATGTTACTAAATGTTTTTTTTTAAATAATATCTGTTAGTAATGTAAGAACAATAAAATAAAAAGAATTTCACATTAAGTTTTGTTTTTTTGTTGATTCATATACATATCAAAATATAAAAGAAATATCAATGGAATAAAACAAGATGTACATTTGACAAAAAAAAACAAACAAACAAATGAAAACATAAATTTTGCTTTTGTTAAATGTTATAGATGTACAATAAACAGAAACAAAAAAAAAGACGAACATATACAAGATTATCATTCTGAGATGAAATTGAAATAGAACATAGAAATTTTGTTATTGTTTTTTTTTTTGTCAATGAATTTTGCATCACAGTATTAAATATATTGCAATAGACGGATGAGTTAGAAAAATTTAATATAAATTGTCAAAAATAAATATCAATATTAAAAAGACATATTTGCACGTTTAAGTCGTTCAAGTACTTCAATAAATGATGGTCGTCGATCAGGATCAATATGCCAAGATTTACGCATAATATCACCAATTTCTGGTGAACAACCATCTGGTGGTTCCATTCGATATCCTTCTTTTAAATTAATTAATACATCATTAGCAGACTACATTAAAAAAAATCAATTTTTAATTTTTTTTTTTTTTTTTGTAATAAAAAGTTCGTTTTTACTATACGAGGATAAGGACATCGTCCATAAGAATATATTTCCCAAAGAAGAATACCAAAAGACCACATATCACTTTTATGTGTATATATCTACAAAAAAAAAATGAATAAAAAATATTTTTTAATTCAAAATATGAAAAACTTACCTTTGATTCAAGTGCTTCAGGTGCAGTCCATTTTGTTCGACATTTGATTTTTTCCATAATAATACTATTTCCATTTTCTTTTCCTATGGTTTCGATTGATTTCGCTAAACCAAAATCTGATACTTTAGCTGTATTATCATCAGCAATTAATACATTGCTTGCTGCTATATCTCGATGAACAATATGATTTTGTTCCAAATAAGTTAAACCTTCACATGTATCACTAAATGAATATTATTAATTAAATAATAGAATTATTTTTATCCCAAAAAAAAAAACAAAACAATCATCAGTATTAAACTGTTTTTTTGATCATTCATTTATGTCATAGGGAATGGCAATCGTTTACAGTTTTAGTCATCATATGATTGTTTATTTTTTTTTCAATATAATTTAAAAATGTACAAATGTAGTTCAATAGAATGATAATCAGCTTTTCATTTATATGAATTAAAATAAACTAAACCATATTAAAGAAATTTCTCAATACTAATTTTATTAATAGTGTTGCTAAAGATGAGTATCTGTAACTTGATAAAATTTCAAAACAGTCAATATATCATTACATGAAAAGTTTATCATAATGAAATTTACAAAACTTTTAAGAAAATGAAATAAAATTCTTACATTGAAAAACCGAATAAATCTTTTCGAGAAATGACTGATCTACCACGTGTGGTTAAATAATGAAGAAGTGAACCTTTAGGCATAAATTCAGTAACTAAATAAATAACATCATCTGGTTTTAATGCTATACCCAAAAGTTGAACAAGATTTCGATGTTTTAATGAGCTAAATATTTATTGATTAGATAGTAAATTAATATTAAAAAATAAACAAACTATTACCTCATTATATTAGCTTCACGAAGAAAAAGTACTGAAGAATTTGGTTCTTTTAATATTTTAATTGCTACACGAGATTTTCTATATGTACCCTCGTAAACTTCTACAACAAAAAAAAATCAATCCATATTAATGATATAGCTAAAAAGAATTTTTTTCTAACCAGCAAATTCTCCTGATCCAACACGTTTTCCTATCTGTAGTTCTCTATAATCAATAGTTGATGATATCTGTAATGGAATAGTCATTGTAGATGATAACATTTTTTGTGTTTTCATTGAATCAATTGTATCATATTTATTATTCAATGGTTTTATTAAACGCCAACATAATCCATCAGCATCATTATTATAATGCTAAAAAATAATTTGAAATAAAATTATTAAAAATAAATTTTTCAAAATATTTTCAAACTTGAACAAGTAATTGTAGATCAGAAAAGAATATTTCATCATCAATTGTATAACTATGATTGATTTGATCAGATTTAATTCTATAATGTTGTATTTTAATATCATCTTTAATTGATAATGTTAAATCTCCTGGATAATGTTCACTTTCACGTATAAGAAATGTTCCACTAGATTCATTAATAAGTAATTGTTCAGCATGTGTTCGTGGTAATTTACCAAAATTCCAACTGTATGATTTTATAGATCTAAACATTTATTTTGCTTTTTTTTTTAAATAAAATAACAAAAAAGAGAATTTCTTACAAATTAGGTGCTAAATTTTCATCATCATTTGCCATTGAATAAAACATAATAGATTATAATATTCATTTTTTTTCATTTCATTTTCTTTACTTTTTTTTCTGAATGGTAACTGAAATAAACCAATGATATTATTGAAATAAAAGTTATTTATGCATTTTGAATCACTTAGAATAGTGTCCTCCTCTGTCAGACATTGATCAATTAATAAAGATGGCTACTGTCAGCTGCTATATGATTGCTTCGTTTGCCGATACGGACGGACGCATTATATATTGATTGATGAATGAATGATTCTTTTGTTTTCTTATCTGACATTCTAGATCAATTCGATTTTTTATATTAATATATCAAAATAGAACAAAATAATTATGATCTAAAAAGTATTTATATTCAAAATATTTCTTTGGCTTATTTTAATTTGATTAATTTTTCTTTTCTTTTTTTTTTTTTTTTTTTGTTATTTAATAGAAAATGTTTAATAACAGTAATAGTAATAATCGTTCTACCACTGGTGGTAGTTATGATTTTAGTGTTAATGATGTATGTGATCGATTAGAAAAAGAATTTACTCATATGCAAGGTGAACGTGCACAATTACGTATTGAATGTGAAAAATTAAATGCAGAAAAAAATGAAGTACAAAGACAATATTGTCTTTATTATGAAATGGCATATCGTTTATCATATGAAATGCACAAACAAACAGAAATAACAAAACGTTTAATAGCATTACTTCATCAAATCATTCCTTATTTAACCCCTGAACAACAATCACATGCATTACCTGCACTTGAACGTGCTAAACAAGTTACAATGAATGATCTTAATAGGTAAATAAAAAATAAAAAAATTTTTCGTTTTTTTTCTTTTCTTCTTTTTCTTTTTTATTGAAGTGTCATTCAACAACAATTTCATGCACAAGCAACAGCTCTTGCTCTTGCTGCTGCTTCAAATTCTTCAGCACCTGGTGGTGGAATGCCATCATTACCTGGTGGTGTTCCTGGTCTTGGTTCAGCACCTCATCTTCAATTACCCGGTCCACCAGGTCTTCCAGGTGCTGGTACTGGTCTTCCACCAGGAATGTTAAATTATACATCAGTATTAAGTAGTTTAGCTTCTCAATATGCACCAGGAATTAAAGAAGAAGGTGTTTCATCATTATCAAAAGAAAATGCATCATCACCTCGAGCAAATAATAATGATTTATTAGCTGCAAAAACTAGTAGTAGTAGTCGATCATCAACAAATGGTAAATCATCTAAACATCGACCACCAAGTACAAGTAGTAATATATCTAAACCAATAAAACAATCAACAATTGAAAGTGATGGTGAACGTAGTGAATCGGATTTAGTTATTGATACAAGTGTTGGTGGAAATCAAAAACATACAAATGGTAGTAGTAATGTTGGTAGTGGTCTTCTTCTACCAAATGGTATTAAATCAGAAATTTCTGATAATATAACTGGCACAGGAAATACAATTGGAAATGAAACAATGCCAGCAACACCACCAGTATCAGCATCAAATGGTGGTGGAAATTCATCAAGAAGTCGACGAGATCGAAGTCCTATGTCGGATAAAGATGGTTCACAACGAGGTAGTTCATCATCTGCTATTAAGAAAGAACGAAATACTCCACAACCAAATAAAGCAATAACACCAATTACAGGTGGTCCAACAAATCTTAGTACATCTCAAATGCCACAGGGTGGACCATTAGGGTTACCACCAGGACTTGGTGGTGGACGTTTACCACCAACTGCTGCATTTGGGTATAATAAAATTTATTTCGATATTTATTGAAATTTATTGAGTTTTTTTGTTTGTTCTTGCATTGTTTTTAGTTTTAATCCAGGTCCATTTTCTTCACCTGAAGCATTAGCTGCTGCAGCTGCTTTTGGTGCACTTGGTCCACATCATGCAAATGCATTAAGTCCATTTGGTCCATTTGGTCATCCATTTGCACAAGCTGAAGTTGCTCAAGCAATGGCTATGGCAGCCCAACATCAACATGCGCAACAAATGGCCCAAGCACAAGCAGCTGCTGCTGCAGCAGCTCAAGCAGCAGCAGCCGCTGCTGCACAACGACAACAACAACAACAGCAACAACAACATGGATCAAACAATCATCATCATCATCAATTAATGAATCAAGCATATTCATATTTTACAACAAGTGATGCTCAAGGAAATCCAGTAACAACACCTGTGAATATGACACCTGAAGCATTAACTGGTCCTAATATACCAACATCAGCTCGTGAACTTGCTACATTAATGCATGGAGAAGTTGTTTGTGCAGTTACAATTAGTGAACCATCAAAACGTATTTATACTGTAAATAAATATAGAATATGAATGAAAATTTTTATTTTATATTTATTATTTTCTTTTATTTTAGGGTGGTAAAGGTTGTGTTAAAGTTTGGGATCTTAAACAAACTGGTACAGTTCGAACTCCATTATCTTGTTTTAAATGTCTTAATGATGATAGTTATATACGTTTTTGTAAATTACTTTCTGATGATCGTACACTTATTGTTGGTGGTGAAGCAAATGTTATTTCAATTTGTGATTTATCAGCAGTTACAGGTGGTTCAGCAAGTAATACACGTTCATCAACACCAAATTCTAATGCATCATCACCACCACCATCAAATCATCCACCTTCATCAACATCACCTAGAATTAAAGGTGAACTTAAATTAAATGCACCAGCTTGTTATGCACTTGCTCTTGGTCCATCAGATTCAAAACTTTGTTATTGTTGTTGTTCAGATGGTTCAGTAGCTATTTATGATATTCATAATCAATCATTAGTTAAAACATTTGTTGGACATAGTAAGAAATTTCTATTTAATTATTTTTTTAAAAATTTATTATTCAAAAATTTTCTTTTAAAGCTGATGGTACATCTTGTATTGATATTGCACCTGATGGTCGTACAATGTGGACAGGTGGTTTAGATAATACAGTTCGTTGTTGGGATCTTCGTAATGATTATGCACCATTACAAACATATGAATTTGATTCTCAAATATTTACATTGGGTTATTGTCCAACAGGTGAATGGCTTGCTGTTGGAATGGAATCATCAACAGTTGAATTAATTAATATTTCATCAGCAACAAGTAATGCATCAAGTCCATCAATGAAAAAAACTCATGATAAATATACACTTAGTTTACATGAAAGTTGTGTATTAGCACTTAAATTTGCTCATCAAGGTAAATGGTTTATATCAGCTGGTAAAGATAATTATATTCATTGTTGTCGAACACCAACTGGTCTTCTTCTATTTCAATCAAAAGAATCATCGAGTGTACTTTGTTGTGACATATCAGCTGATGATCGATATATTTTAACAGGTTCAGGCGACAAAAAAGCCACACTTTATGAAGTCACATATTGAATTCTTATTTGTTTGTATGCGTGTGTGTGTGCGTGTGTGTGTGTGCGTGTGTCTAATCACAAATTTTTTTTTTCTTTTCTAAATGTTGTTTGTCAATAGTGACTGTGTTCTGTTTTTGTCGAAAAATCTTTTTTTTTCTCACATTCTCCATCTTTTGTATATATATATACATATATATATACATGACTAGATTGGTAGTAGAATTGATCTGCATTATGTTTATTTCTATTTTCACAAATTAGACACACACATATACACATTCTTCTTTTTTTTTTTTCTTTTCTCAATGTGTGTTTATTATGTTCATTGTCATTCTTGTATTTAAATGTCTACTACTACGACTACAACAAACATTCGTCGTCTTCTTATTTACATATGTATTTGTCAATGAATTTAATATGGAGGATGATGATCAAGAAAAGAAAAAATTTATATTAAGACATTTTTGGAATGATAGATCTTTAAAAAAGAATAATCAAAAAAATGTATTGTTTATATACCAATTTATAAAAAGAAGTATAATATTTACAAAAAACTAATCAAATGTTAATATCAATTTTTTTTTCATTGTATTATTCTTTGTCTTTTATTTAAATAGAAAGGCTATAATATCTATAGCTAAATCTAACAAAGATAAATATGCATATCCTTTTTTTTTCTAAATTATAATCGAATTTTTAATGTTAGATACGTTTCGTATATAGTTTCATTCGTAATAACGATGATTTTCATCAGACGCAATGTCCTTCATGCTTATACTATTTCAAGTATATTCTTGATTATGAATCAAGACTATTTCGATGAGTAAATAATGTTATTTTTTTTTTTTTATTCGTAGACATTAATTAAAAGGTGATAGAAATGCTTTTATTTGTATATGAATCACATTCAAATTAGTTTTTTATTAAAATTTAAAATGTAGACAAACTGATTTTATAGATATACTTGATAATTTAAGATCTTATTGTTAAATTATTCTGTAATTCTAATAATTTTTCTTTTTTTTTTCTCTTCATCTTACTTGTTTGATAATTGATCAATTGATAAATATATACACACCTAAATGTATGTATATTACTCGTTCGTCAAGCTCTTGTCTAGATTACGTTTCTATTTATTTATGAAAGTAATAAAGAGAAAAAAAAAGATTACGTATAAATGATGACGACAGCGTTAACATCAAACAAGGTTATTATTTGTTCTTTTTCTTCATGCACTAGTAACCGTCTCGTGTGTAGAACTAACGACTATAAACATATACATATAGAGAAGAAGAGATGGAAGAAGAAAAAAAGCAGAATATGAGCGAGTTAGTAATGCAACGACGATAGGCATATTGTTAGCCTTGATTAGATGTGTGCATAAACGCACGTCGAAAGACAGTAAACGAGATTCAAAGACAAGACAAATAAGATAGAAAAGAAATACAAGGGTGCTGTACATTGTTCACAACGATCGATTGACAATTTGATAAAGATGTAAGTTGAATTGATTTCTTTTTTTCATAAAGATTTTTTTTTTCTTTTCTTCTATTATTTCAGGACTTTCTATTAGCCGGCATGCATGATACTCAACATGCACTGCCGGCCATCTACATCTATTAATAATTCTACCTGTTCTTTTTCATTTCTTTTTATCCATTCTGATTATACAGAAACTTTAAATAATCGTCCTTGTTTATCTTCATCTTATCATGATCAACTATCAATACCACCATCATCATCACAACGTCGTAGACGATTAGAAGATCCAATTATTACTTATGCTTCAAATCATTATGTTAGTTGTCCTCAACAGGCATCTCATTCACCATTATTATCATCACAATCTCCTTCTCTATCATCATCTCGTCGAATTGATCAGCCATTGAAAGATAAAAGTATCTATTGCGATCTATTCAACCTTCTTGAACGTCCTCCATTAATAAAACAAAGAAAAAAATATACGTTAAATGATCATAATACAGGACATCGTCATCATTCGATTGATTTTAAAAATGCTCATGCAAAAGTCAAGGAAATTAATGAACAAAAACGTCATCATCAACCTTCATATTATAAAGAGAAAAGACATCAGGAAAATAAATTATCATCAATAGAACAATATGATCGATTACAAGAAAAAGCAAAAAATCATAATTGCTTTTATCAACAACGTTTACCACGTAAAGGATTTTTTCGACGAGTAGCACGCAACTATTTTTGTATGCCAGTAGCAATTACTAATGGAGAATTTTCGAATTGACAAAAACAAAGGTGCAAAAAATCAGTATAAAATAGGGTTAATAGATTAATATTTGAAGGTTTTAAATATTCACTTAAAGTTTATGAGTATATTTATTAAATAAAATTAACAAGCAAATAAACAGAATTAGCCAAAAAATAAACCAAGAGATTATGTGACTATAAGCTTGAATAAGTATACAAGATAAAATATATAATAAAAATAAAAGAAATTGATTATATCCATTGGCTTTACCATAGTTTATATTCTGTTTTTTTTTTTCTAAAAACATTCGAACCATTTAAACAATTTGATCAACAGTACGAGATCGTGCACAACAACAATATAAAATTAAACCTTAAGAAAAAAAAATAAACAATTAAATTAATACATTGAAAAAAAATATTTTCATAAACATACCACCAATTGGAAAAAAGACGATAATTAAAATCCAAATAAGTTTTGAACATACACCACGACCACTTGATTTAAGTAATTCAAAAATAGCAATAAGATCAAGAATTAAAACAATCTATAAATTATAAAAATAAAAATAAATTTATTTTTTTCTCCTAAAATTAAACTTACTAAACCAAGTATACCACCCACACTTGATCCAATAATAACTTGATCATTTTCAACATGTGCACCTAAGATGGTTTGAATAAGTAAAAAAAGAATACCAATACAAAGTGATGAATACATTGTCCTATAGGCTAATTAAAGGATTAAATTCTGAAATATTAAACAGAAGAGAAATATTAGTTATACATATCGTATCAAACGATTTTAACTGTAATAACATCCATAAATGTAATGAAAAAACAGCGAATACGAACTGGGTTAACTTTACATAACGTACTAGAGAAATAAATACGTCAGCATATCTTCGTGCATAAATCGAAGAAATGAAAATATTATACGATTAAAAAGAGAAAATGTAATATGGTCGGGGCACAGATGGTAGAACGAAAACAAAAGTTTAATATGTCGAATGAATAAATGGAAGAAAAAGAAAGAATAATTTCCCTTATTTTATTTCTTTATATCTTTGTCTATTATTCGAATTTATCTCAAACACATTATGATTAATACAAGAATCATATTTGAAATAAATAACATTTTCTTTTTTTTTTATTGAAAAAAGATAAAATTAAATTACGGAAATATTTATTTTATTGTCGATATGAATCAAATAAAATTTATTCAGAGTAGATAAACTTCTAGGATAATATTAACTGATTACATTTATTTTTTTATTTTTTTTTTTACAATCATTATCATTGTTTTTCTATTTGTTATTCTTGTAAAATATGTTCGATTTGTTGCAAATTTATATCTAATTGATAAATGACCATATGTTTTCTTTGAATTAGTTTCTTTGCACAACAAACAAATTGAAAGTATATACATCTGATTCCTTTTTACTTTTTACAAAATATTATCGTCTCAATTCATTTAGATGTTTATTAACGATAATAGACATCTTATCAAATCTTGGTTCAAGATTAGCATACTAATTAGATAAATTTGATGCATTGAATTTTACAAATTTAGTCTTTATTTGATTCGTAATAATGATAAATAACGTAGCCGATATTATCGTCATAAATATGCAAGGCAACCAGACCAAATACATGATCTTTATCCATGTATGTCTGCATGTATACTTGATATTATTGCTGATATGTTAATTTTCCTCGAAGGATTTATTACAGTGATATCAGTTTTGTTTATCTTTTCTCCGAAGCAGAAACAGATACAACATGAAAAGCTCTATCAGATGATAATAAAGATGAGTTTATTAAAGAAACTATTTAGTATAGTAGAATAGTATATATATTTTGAAATGTTACTTTCTTTCTATGACAAATTGGAAATATTATTAATTTATGTATGCAATCTCAATGAATGCTTCATGAATTTATCTTTCATCAGCTAGCAGTCGGACAAGAGCATGTAAAACTATTCAGCTTGGTTCATGATTTTTCGTTTTTTGAAATTATTTATTTTATCATTAAATTGTTTGATAAAAGGTTATTAAAGAACGTCTTGCTACATTTGAAGTTGATGATATAACAAATAAGAAAAATAGACGTCGCCTTTTTTTTATCGGTTGTCTTCTTACTCAAATGCATAATGAAAACCTTTTATTAGATGATATTCGAGAAGGAATTGATACATTTATTTTCAGGACATGATACAACTGCAACTGCTATTAATTTTTTTGTTATTTAATGGGTTGTTATCCAGATAATCAATCAGGAGTTCATGCAGAAATCGTTTTGATTTTTAAAAGTATTACTTTTATCTATTGTTTGACAAGTATTTTCTCGTTTGCTTGAAAATAATTAAGAAAGAGTACATGCGATGGAAAATAATGACAAAAGTGAATATGGATCTTTTGGTGAATGAAATACTAAGAATGCATATGTGTATATACTTCCACTAATTTCATTTATTGTTCCAGAAATTCAAGAAGATTTTGTACATTGTAAGTTGAAAATCATTCTAATAAGCAATACAAGCGAAATATGTAGAAAATCGAGAATAGTTAATTAAATAGTTCATAATGATACTACTGTATTTATATTTATATTAGATATTCATAATGAAGTTAATATCTTTTTAATTTAGATAAATTTGAGTCAGAACGATTGATTAGAGGATCTTTCATATCTGATGAATGTTTGTGAATTGTTTTTATTTCATTTTCAGTTGGATCTTGTAAATGTATTAGTAAATGGGAATATCTTTCTAAAATTTACTCTAACAGATGAAGATAATCATTGAAACAGGCCAATATTTTATTAGTCGTGCAGAAAGAGTTAAGTTGTTGATATTATTTCATCAGTTTTCTTTTCATTGTACTCAAACTTTTGATGGACTACAGTTATGAATTATTAGTATTCTTTGAGCTCGTACTTTTATCTGAATATATAACATGTTTCATATCATTTTTACCTGAAATATCAGTCATACATTGAGTGACACACACTAACATCCTTAAAGTAGAATGACGTTTATCGTCAACTGATAGCCAATACGGCTAGATTAATACAAAATATGAATTGAAGTCAAAAATATAAAGTCAGAAAGTTTTTTCTGTATCTTAGCATTTACACATATATAAATATGTCAAAAAAAGTATAATATGCCGAATACACAGTGTATTATAAATATTGTTAAATATAATGTGTATTTAGATTTTCTTTTATTTTCGTTAACAAAATTGACATTTTTGTGCTTATCAAATCAAATGTGTTAACTTTAATTTGTTACAAATATGAACTATTTTGAATAATTAATAACTGATTTTGAGTTAAGAGAAAATGATTTGGATAGGGAATCGATAGAAAATGCTATATTTGATAAATTCATTTGTTTAATTAAGGATTAAATATATGTAAATGTCAGTTTGAAAAAAATAGTGAAATCTAAAAATATTAGAAAAAAAAGCGTAGAAATCATTATCTCTACTACTATTTAGAAGTACTAATGCTCAATTGATGGAATAAGATATCACAGAAAATAGTATAGAGACTAAAAATAGAAAATGAACGTATAATGTAAAAATTTACTCAAAATTTGTTTTTTTAATTAAAACGTTATTTTCGTAATATAAGCCTGTTGCTTCACAGAAAGCCAAAGTAATCATCACGATGACTGGATTGCTAAATATAAATATTACTATTATATAATAATTATAGTGTAATCCACTGATACGTTTTTTTTCCTTATTTTTCTCTATTTTTGCATATATTTGATAAGTACAACATATGTATTCTTTTCTCCTTTCCTTTTCCTAGCGTTCACCTTGATGGCAATAAGTAAATAGATAGAACTTGCGTGACTTTCTCAATGTGTAAGAGATTTATCTTCAACATAATCTAACAATATTTACTACATGACTTACAATAAGTCAATAGAAGATATAGTCTATATTCAAAATGATATTTCAAAACAGTATTGTATATTACCTCTTTTTCTACAAGAAAAAAAAAGAGATTTTCTGTTATGCTATTGCGTATAAATTTTTTCGAAAAATTTTTCATTATGATACACGTTGTTTTCATGGATTTTAAAGATATAATTTTATAATGCATTTCCTTAGTTTTCGAGGATCTCCATTAAGTACAAGAAAACCTTGAAAAATATTCTATTCAGTTCTAAATATTGTACTTGCCGGAAAGTCTTCCATTGTGGAGACGGGAATGGTTTATTAATCAAACTGATTTAAATAAATATATAAATAAAAAAATGAACCTTTCAACATTTTATTGAATTATAATATATTTGTTATTTGAAATTATGAAATGATTTAAATTGGAAAACATCAAAATTCAATTGTACCATTTTTCTTAAAACTATTGACTTAATTGCATTGTTAGTATGACTATATTCATTTTAAATATTTTAAACTACCACTGCCAGAAAAGACAGTGTCAATCAGTGAAAAAAAGAAAAAGTAACAAACCATCAAAAGCCAAACCTGCATTGCTAGTGTAATAGTTCACTTCTAATTTTTTCATTTTAATTCTGTGTTTATTCTATATTTTGCTCTACGGAAAAGCTTCTTTCCAGGTACAATCTGTATATTTTTACTGCCAATGCATATAATTAATTTATTATTTTTTTATCCTTTTTATTTTCAATGTACATAAATATATTTGCTTCTCTTGATTGAGTTATTCTTAAGAATTCTATTCTTTACTATTGTTACTATAAGTTTACTACTATCGTATTCTTGTTTTATGCAATAATTTTTATTTGTCCTGATGAATCACTTGCTATTTCACCGCAGCCTGTCATAAATCAAACGCAAGAGAAAAATTCATAATGTTTATAGATGATCGTGCATGTGCACAGTCAACTAAAAAAAATATTTATTTGCTTTCTCACTAAATACAAAAAACATTCATTTTTGGACAATTCTAAACATCATCATTTCCTATATACTCTTTGATAAAAAATCTCTCCAGATGTTATTATTATTTACAATAATTATTCTTCTTCTATTCTTTGTAATTGTGAAGTTTATTCGACCTACCTTAATACGATATTCACAATTACAAAAAGAATATCGAAATATTACATTACTTCCATTGTCTCCTATTCCATTTGTTGGAAATGTACATCAGTTTGATAAACGGCCACATGTTTTCTTTCAATTACTTTGTCAGCTGTCGAAACAATGTCAAGATGAAGGAAAAGGTATCTTTTGCATATGGTATTCATTATGGCCAATGATATTTTTGTGTTCAGCGAATGGATTAGAAGTAAGTACATATATTTTCTAGTCTCTTTAAAATAGTGTATCTTTACTTCATATAGACCTTTATTAACAATAGTAAACAACTTGCCAAATCTTTTGATTATACTCTTTTTGAACCTTGGCTTAAGACTGGTTTAATTACAAGGTATATTTTATTATTCTACTTTTTCTAATTTAATCTTTAATTAATTAGTAAAAATGATAAATGGCGTAGTCGACGTCGTCTTATTACTCCTTCATTTCATGATACACAATTATTACATAATTATATGAATATATTTAATGAACAATCATCAATTCTTGTTCATCGACTTCATCAATATGCAAAACAATCAGATAAAACATATAATCTTTATCCATATATTTCTGCATGTACACTTGATATTATTGTTGGTTTGTTAAACTATTTTGTTACATTATTTATTTATTTATTTCTTATATTAATTCAATATATTTTGTTTTTCAGAAGCAGCAACAGGTACATCTCCAAAAGCTCAATCCAATGATGAAAATAATGAATTTGTCGAAGCAACTGTTAAGTAAAATAAAAATCAATCTATTTCAAATCAATCCTCTTTTTATAGAATTAGTGAAATAATAAGTATTCGTTCTCGATCTCCATGGTTATGGCCTTCATTTATCTTTGATCGATTATCAATTGGACATGATCAAAAGAAAGCACTTAAAGTACTTCATGAATTTTCTCGAAAGGTATTTTTCTTTTCTATCTAAATAATTAATTCTATGATTATATTTCATTTAATAAAAGGTTATTGAAGAACGTCTTGCTACATTTGAGGTTGATAATGTAGGAAATAAGAAAATTAGACATCGACTTGTATTTCTTGATAGTCTTCTTACTCAAATGCATAATGAAAATCTTTCATTAGATGATATTCAAGAAGAAGTTGATACATTTATGTTTGCAGGACATGATACAACTGCAACTGCTATTAGTTTTTTTTGTTATTTAATGGGTTGTTATCCAGATATTCAATCAAAAGTTCATGCAGAAATGGATTCAATTTTTGGTGGTAAATATAATTATCAGTTTTTGTTTTTTTATAAAAATATTTTTCATTCTTCTTTTTTATTTTAGATGATCGAGAAAGAGAATGTACAATGGAAGATATCGAACAAATGAATTATCTTGATTGTGTGATTAAAGTAAATGATAATCTTTTAATAAATAAAAGAATAAGAATAGGATTTTTTTTATATGAATAGGAATGTTTGCGTATACTTCCACCTGCTCCACTTATTGCTCGGGAAGTAGGAGAAGATTTTGTTTATCGTAAGTTGATAAGTATTGTCCGACGATTAGGATCGAATCATGTGAACAGTATATTTCATCAGTATGATAATGTGATTTATTATCATATATCTTTACTTTTTTATTTGATTGTGTTTATGAATAAAATATCAGATTTTGATAATTTTTTGATTTGTTTATAATAGGTGGTCAAACTATTCGTAAAGGTACTACTGTAGTCGTATTTATATTTGGTATTCATCATGATGCTAATGTTTTTCCTAATCCTGATAAATTTGATCCAGAACGATTTGCTGAACATTCTTTAACATCTAATGAACGTTCACCATTTGCTTTTATTCCATTTTCAGCTGGATCTCGTAATTGTATTGGTAAGTTTATTGATTTATTTATTTGTGTGCATGTTGAATGTAAATATTAAATATAATATGAACTATTAAATTAGGTCAACGTTTTGCTGGTCTTGAAGAAAGAGTAGTGTTATCAAGATTATTTCGACATTTTTCATTTCGTTCCACTCAAAGCATTGACGAATTACATTTAGCATTGGATGCAATTCTTCGATGTCGAGTTCCAATCCAAATGTTCATCGAACGACGGTAAAATCTTCAACAAGTTGACTTTTTCTTCTTGAGCATGTTGTATACTTTATTTTTCCTAAAAAAATAAATCCAGTAGCCAGTAACTCGTAGCATTAATCCCAATGGAATAACAGTTCGTTTTGAATTTGCATTTACTACAAAGCATCTTGTAGGATCTGTAAAGTGTTCTTTGCTTAAGAAAAGATTGTTAACCTGACACAGAGTTAATGGCGCGAGAGAAGTAAAAGAATAAATCTGCTTATCGTTTAAAATTTATTAGGTTTTATAACATATTGACGATCAATTTCGTCCTGATAAATAATCAAAGTTTATATTTTATGAGAATACAGATTAGAATAATTTCTTTTATTGAAGATTTGCTACTAACTATAGAAGTTTTCGATTGTCTTGAATTGCTGATATTTATAGATTTTACAACTGCATCTAATAAAGTTTTGTATCCTGCCTTATAATTGACCAAAAAAAAAGAAAAAAACTTTTATTGTTTTCTTGAAAAATATTTCGTAAAATATCAACAAAATGAAATCAAAATAAGAAAGCGCTTCTGTTTGTTCTCTCTTACTCTTTTCATATAGCTGATATTTACAAAGTTTTACTATATAAGTATCTAACATAGTTGTAAATCAGGATTCAAATTACTTTATAGTTTATATAATTGGAATGATTATACAACACTTACAATTAGTAGAAGTTATTTTCTAAAAGACTCCATATTTAGAAACTGAAAAAAATTGTTAAAGTACGTCGATGAATCTAGTGAATATTTAGTTTCTAACAGATATAGGCTGCCTGTCGAGGAGGAAACGGCGAATTCGCAAGATTGGGAATCCGAAGGGAAATCCTAGCTCTATATAATGTAAATGTATAAGATATATGGCCAACAAGAATCTTTTGCGTATATAAAACATACTATTTCATTCCCTTTGAAACTTTGCATCTCCTTTCGTGAGGTAAGCAGTATATATATAGGAGAAA
Organism: Macrotrachela quadricornifera; assembly: GCA_022393335.1. Taxonomy (NCBI): domain Eukaryota; kingdom Metazoa; phylum Rotifera; class Eurotatoria; order Philodinida; family Philodinidae; genus Macrotrachela; species Macrotrachela quadricornifera. The sequence continues at coordinate 2,053 of JAJEKB010020487.1, read as the reverse complement.
AGGTAATATATTTTAAAATAGTGTATCAAGCTAAAGTCAAAATATATCTATTAACACTCAAACAATGAGCACTTATGTTCCATACTTCACAGACTATTTGTGCTTCTAATCTTAATAGTAAAGATTAAAATGAAATCTTACACGAAGAAACTTGAAGACTGAAACATCCAACATCAATATTTAATGAATGAAAACTGCACAGAACAAGTGTTGACTCACTGTATATGAACTGAGCAAAAAGCAATAAGTTATATACTCTACAGTTATCATTTTGAATATCTCACAACTGCGTACATTACTCCAGTGGTTATGTCAAAGGAGAAACGGCAGATTCTCAAGATTGCCAATTCATGGGAATTTGTGTACTAGACTTCGTAATCGTATTCTCTCTGGTACAGCATTACTGTTGAAATGGGAAAGAAGAAATTTCTACCACGGCATTGAGAAAATTGATTGAAAGTAAATCAAAGTTGGTTCGCAGACTTGTTGAAATAGACATTGAACCAAAAGATCGACAGAATCTCTTATCGTGCCTCAAAATGTCATGCGATAATGCCCTCGTTGCTCTTGAAGATATTGGTGAATCGCAAGTTACACGAGTTTATTTGCGCCTTTTGCGTAGTATCGCGTTAGTTTACGTGGAGTATGGTACATCATTTATTGATCGTATCTATGATAGCTGGCTAGCGGTTTTCTTGTGCCGTATATGGTATACATGGCTGCAAATAATTGATGAAAAGAACATAATAGGATATTATTCCGAAGAGAAAAGAGATAATTTATTTATCAGTACTCTTACATATTTTTCTACTGAGCTTAATGCTCATAGTTTGCTTGGAATCTGTCTTCTCATTGGTCAGCACGACATGCCTGAATCTGCTCTTTCCATACAGAATTATCATTCACAGCCATGCGAGACAACGTTTCCACTTGCAAGATCAATATCAGGAGCTTTTTCTTCAATAGTAAATTTTACTATTGAACAATTTCTTAAACAGGCTGGTAAACTCTCTGTATTAACTCAATTAGTGAGTAGAAGTGAATCTGGTCAGTTGAAATGTCTTTTACAATTTCCAAAGCATCACAAACGACGATGAAAACATGCTACTTCAAAAAGAGCTGCATCCAATTCATCTATTGATCATCTAACAAATGATAATATTAAAAAAATTAATTGTCGAGTATTTGATGACGTATATGGTCTTCTTTCCGAGCTTGATGTTAATGTTACTTCAGAAAAAAGAAAAAAATTACGATACATCGAATGAGTTCGTTTGTAGGAGCTCAATTTGAAAAAATTTTAAAAAGTTTCATATGACGGTAGTGAAACCTACTCATTTGACGATGAATTTAGCTATAACTCTAAATCTGATCATCTTTCATCTCAATGAGAGGAGGAAAGATCATTTGAGGACGAAGATGATTTATTTACAAATAAAAATAAATTGACTAGTTATTACAAAATAATTTTTAATTAGTATTATTTGATGTTGTAGCTGCTGCAGCAGCAGCAGCCTTTTCCATTCGTTTAATTAATTGATTTTGTCTATACAGATGTCGAAGTTGTACTATTCGATCATTAGCACAACCTAAACAAAAGTAGTATTATAATATAAATTAGAAAAAAAGAAATCTAATAAATTTTACCAAGAAAACTATTTAAACGTAATGTATTAAGATTAAATGTTTCAATACCAGCTTCATCACAATATACTGGACCATCATTATATATTAAATCAAAACCTCCAACACGTTTTTCTTTTCCTGTTAAACGTCCTTCCATATCAATAACATTTGTCATATCATCTAAAAGACGATTTTTAAGATCATTATCTTCTTGATTACTCGCTGTTAATGATGGTGATGCATTTGTTTCAATTAACCATGGTTTTAAATTCGCATCAAGTAATATATCATAACCATATAATTCAAAACAATGTTTATCATTAATCATTATTTTTTGAACACTTTGAAGACTTTTTATAAATATATCATCCATTTGTTTAAACATTATATCAACCTTAAATAACAATAATTTATTAATTAATTCATT
>JAJEKB010020485.1:0-10426 GCA_022393335.1 Macrotrachela quadricornifera | reverse complement strand
TTTTTTTGCATTAACACAAGGTACATGGTTTATTCAAGCAGCATATGTTTTATGGCCAAAAACAACTAATCCATATTTTCTCTGGGATCCTGAATCACATAGATCAGTTTCATTATTAACAATGTGTTATGCTTATCATTTAGCTGGTAATGCATTTATACTTATTATTTTATATTTATTAGTTTATATGTTTGTATCACCTATAATTAAATTAAATCATAATCAAATAGAAAATAATGAATCAATTGATGAATATAAATTAATTATTAATGTTAATGATGAAGATAATGGACTTTAAATAGAACAAAATTTAGTCTATAGTCATAAAAGTAGAAAAGAATTTTGCTTTTTTTTTATATAGATCTTTTTTTCTTTCCTATAATAATCTCACATCTTAAACTCTATGCCATTTTGCAAATGCAACCTTTCACAATGCTTTCGTTTTTTTTTTCAATAAAATTAGTTTTAAAATTACAAAGTTGTGTATTTTCAATTTGAATTTACATGTATTTAAAAAAAAACATTTTTTTAAAGCTGATGATTAGTGTATGGATTCAAGCCAATTTTCTTGATTTTATATTAAAGTTTAATGATAGTTTATTAACATTTTTACTAATTTAACAACGTATCTTCATGAAATAGATAATGGAGAATTGAAATCATCAATTAAAATTAAAAAAAAAAGATTTTCTATACTTTTGACTTGACTTGTTGACATACGATCAATGTGTATAATCTATTTGGTTAAACGCTAAAAACAACATTTACAAATTTATTAAAATTCATCACATATATTTTTTCATCCATTTGTATTTCTTACTGTTTACCTTGAAGATTCTATCGAGCTTTATTTTTGTTATTACTTTTTTACATCAATATTATTTTCTTAATTATGAAATATTGGTTAATAGTGATGGTTGGTGACGAAAAAAAAACTACGTTAAGTTAGTTTAATATTTAAAAACATACAATGAATAGCAACGAACTTTTTGTACTTTATTCGTTAGCTGTACATTATAAACGACAATTCAAGTAAAGAAATAATGAAATGTAAAGTTTATTTTTCAAAGGACATTCAAAATTTCTATTGATTCACTTACTAATATAAATAACAAAATACGTCATTAAAATGTAGTATTTACTTATTTGATTTTATAAAGAAGATGTCGCTAGATGTCGATTAATATTATTATCAAAATGATATTATTGTTATTCACCGTTATATTTTGCTTGTAAGTCATATATAAATTAACTATGTAATATAGAGAAAAGTTTAATCTTCTGTAGGGGTATTAACTTACCACAAACGAAGAAATATGATGATTCAGTCACGTATGATACTCATGCTTAGTGACAACTGCCCTACCGTCGTGCCAAACGGTTTAAAGGGACGAGTCTGACCTATTCGTTTGTTGGTTTTATAAAAAATAAAATAAAAATTTAAGTAAATCGTTATGATTTAAAGAAAAAAATTTAAATAATATTATATTTTTAATTAGATTAATTGAAGCTGATTTTATTGATAAATGTGATTATTAATCATTGTACTTCGTAGTATAATTCAAATCTTTTTTTCAATATTTCTTAAGTAAAAATGACTATTGATCTTCAGCTATGCTTACACAAAGAACGTTCAATGGCTTAATATGCTTTGCCTCATATTATCCCATGGTATTGAATTTAATGTTTATAAAACTTATAAATATCCATCTATCTCTTCTAAATCATTGATCATCAAATTTATTAATCGGACAGAAATGAACTGATTTTTTTGTTGTTGATTAATTGTTAGGACATCGAGAAAATGAGGCAATAACCAGTTTGCGTGTCATTACGTATCATACAATACGTTTTGATCAATGCACTGCAATTTCGTAGTGATATATGAATCCTTTTGAATTCAAATCTGACACTTATGCACATTAATCGATACAGAAAAAAAGCATATTCATAACATCAAAGAAAAATGACGCAATTAAAAAAGAAAGTCTCTGTACTAAAAGTGATAGTTTTGAAATTTGTTCGTAGAAATAAAAACTCGTTAATTCAAAACAAACTTTACGTTTTAGATTATTAAAATTTCCACGTTACATCTTCTATTTTTATTTTATAAAATGTATTTCTAGATTAAAATATTAGATTAAATTAAAGTTTGTATGTTAATTGTGTGAAACCTCGATTCAGATAAAATCTTTACACACTCCAATCATGTCACCAATAATAAATACCAATCAATGTATATTATAATCAACATAACATCGTATACACATATTCATACACGTGCAACAAAATCGAAAAGAAAGAAAGAAAGAAAAAACTGTAAATCTTACTAAAGCATATTCGCTATGAAAAAAAAAATTATTTCCACATTTATTTTAATATATTTCATCAATAAAAAAACGATTATTTCAAGAGCTAGTAATTTAATATCACATTTAATAATATAATTATTATCTAGAATCTTGTTGGCTCTAAGGAATAATGTGAAAGAAAATTCAATGAAATTAATATAGTATACATGAAGAAATAAAAAGTAATAAAACTCACGCAAAATTCTTCCTGCATTTTATTCTTATAACTAAAACAAAACAATCGTAGATTTCATGCATTGTACATCTATTTTACTTTTTCTTTTTAATCATGCAAACTAATATTACAATTTAACGACATTCATATACAAATGCAATGAAGCATAAAGTAACGATGAAAACAGTAACATATATATAAAGATATTTATAGGATACGTATATCCAGATATTGTATACTATGATTCGTTCATCAAAGCGATCGTCTTTTATTTGGCTTTGGTGGCGTAGAAAATTATTTTATGTTCGAAGAATACCTTTTATTTGGATTTTAATTTTATTTATTTGTATTCTAAGTTTTATTATAATTATATTCAAAATATTTTCTTCGGGACATATACAACATTTCATTGAACATGATGTACAATGGAATAGTATTAATGAAATATTAAGAGTAAAAGAAAAGGTTAATAATTTATTAATTTTTAATTGAACATATATATGTATATATATATTAGAATTCTATTTTAGGTATTTAATAAAGATTTTTTATTAAATCAATTTAAAATAATAAAAAATGGAACAGAAAAAATATCTTCAACAAAACCAATTCTTATTCTTCTTTATACAACAATTTTTCTTAGCAAAAAATATTGTACTTCAACAGCTGATCGTATATTTGGTCAATCATGTCCATCAAAAGATCGATGTCAATGGACATGTAATCCACGAAAACTTGATCAAGCTGATGCAATTATTTTTCATGCTTATGATATACAATATTATCATGCTAAAGTACCAAAGCGTACAGAAACTAAACCAAATTCTATATGGATTTTATGGTCAGATGAACCACCATCAATGGTTGATTATAATTTATTTAATTCTTATCAATTTAATTGGACAATAAGTTATAAATTAAATAGTGAAATATCAATTGGATCATATGGATTATTAAGTAAACGAAATTCATTATGGTCTGATACAGATTATAATAACTGGGTAAAAAAACAATTTTATCATAGATTAAATGGTGCAGTTTGGTTTGTATCAAATTGTGATGCAAAGAAACGTTTAGAATATTATTATGAATTACGGCGTCAAAAAAACCTAATAGTTGAAGGTTATGGTCGTTGTGTTGATTATTATCCAATACATTTTTGTAAAGTTGGTAGTCAATGTGAATATGATTATATGTTAAAATATAAATTTTATTTAAGTTTTGAATCTACAACATGTCGAGATTATATAACAGAAAAATTTTTTAAATCATTTTATTATGGTCTTATTCCAATTGTTTATGGACCAGAACGAAAAGATTATAATCATTTAGCACCACCTAATTCATTTATACATATTAATGATTTTAATAATGATATGAATAAACTTGTTAATTATTTAGAAGATATTTATTCAAATTATACATTATATTCAATGTATCATGAATGGAGAAAAGAATATGAAGTTATTATTAATGGAAAATCTTTAGAAAGAATTCGAATGTGTGAATTATGTGAACGTTTAAATAAAATCAATCAAGATGATATAACTTATTATAAAAATATTGATGAATTTTTTCATGAAAAATGTTAAAAAATAGTTTAGCTTTTCTTTTTTTTCCTTTGATGAAATAAATTATGATTTTAATATTTATTTAATAGGAAAAGAAAAAAACATAATTTGAATATATATTAACAAGTAGATGAAATAAGATCAGTTTCAATCATTTCATCAAGAAGAATTTCATCAAGTGAAATTAAACCATCATATATTGGTTCAATATCATCTAATGATGATTTTTCTAATAATTGGGATGTTTGTTCATGTGATTCATCATTATTATAAACATCATCTGATTTATATGTTAATATTGTTGGAGAATGATGACGATGTTCTTCTAATTGTGATATTGAACGACGAGTTATACCAGCTGTTTCTGGCCAATATATTTGTGCCATATGAATTTTATTATAAAGACATAAACTAACTGCTCGAGCAACACGTCCATGAAATACTTTACTGAAATTTAGAAAAAAAAAAATTATAATTAAGAATTATATAAAAATAATCTTACTTATCATTCATGATAATACGATAATTGCTATCATCTTCATCCTCATCTACAGTTGGATTTTCTTCTTCTTCTTCATTTTCATCATCTGAGACAACTAAACGTTCGAATTCAAATGATTGTTCATCTAAATATTAGAAATTATTATTTTAAAATTTCTTTCATAACAACAATATCAAATAGAACTTTTTATGTCATATATCTATCGATTGATTTATAAGTCTATTCCCATTTGTGTCAAATTAGTTTAATATGTTACGCTTATTTTATTAGATAGTTTTTTGTTAGAATTCGGTTAATTAGTTATCGAAAAAAAGACAGAAGATCAAACGATTGTTTTCATTTCCATTATACAAGTACGGGATAAGATGAACTCAGCTGCGAACAGTGAATTGAAATTAAACACTTTTGTTGGGACTATCAAAAGGTGTGATTTTTTTCTTAGGGAAGATAATAGAACAGAATAGAAAATTCCAGGTCTTCCAATGTACCGAGAACTTTATTCATTCTGTGTTTTTTATACAAATTTTTCAGCATCATAACTTATTAAGAAAAATGTCATCGCTAAATACCAAATGACACTGAAAAGGAAATATCTAGGGAATAACTGTCTAGAATAAATCATTCATATCACTATTCTCAGGACTAACTAGTTTTATTGCTTGAATAAATATAACTATCATCTCAATTAATTACTTAATAATACAATTTTATTCTTACCTATAGTACTAATATTTTTCATTGAACAACTATTTAATTTTTCCATCAATCCATTTAATGTTTGTTCTTGCTATACAGATATATAAAAATATAAAATAAAATTTAATCAATATTTATCATATCTTACCATTGATAAAACTAATTTTAATTGTTGATTATCTAATACTGCATTATTTAAATTTTTATATGTTAATATAGATATATGAGGTTTAGCCAATTTTAATAAAGCCATAATTTTTGGTTGTCTTTTTTTCGAATATGGATCACGATGAACTTCAATTAACTAAAATTTTATTTTATTTTTTTTATTTAAAATATTTTTGTTTTTAAAAATCATATACTTTTGGTACAAATACTAAACATAAAGTTGCTGTTGTACATATAACAATAAAAAATGATGTAAGAAAATATGAAAGTTGAATTTGTTCTGATGGAATAAATGCTACTAATAAACCAAGTGTACAACAAATAAATACAATATAAACACTTAAACCAATATAACGTGAATCATTTAATGCAGGTATTGTTACATGACGAGTTGTCCATGATATAAATAATCCATAAGACTAAAAAGAATTTTTTTTGGTTTCTTTTTATAAAAAAAAACAATAATTTTTATATTTACCATTAATAAACCTTTATATAAAACTAAAATAAGTAACCATAATGTTGTATATTCACCTTGACATACTTCACGATATGGATGAATTTCAATATCTTGATTATACTTAAAATAAAAGAAATTTTTTGTAAAAATTCGTTTCTTTTTTTCTATTATTAAGAAAATACTCTTGGTTGATATGGTACATCATAAATATATTTTCGATGAATTGGATCAAATATTTGCCAAGCAATTAAAAAGAATAAATCAATGCATAAAAGAGCACCGACTATAGCAAGTAAACGTGAATCATGTATACCCTAAAATAAATTTTTATATAAATATTATTTAATTAAAATTTTATTACTTTTTTTGTTATATTTATATTTGTAAATATCGAATGTACACGCCATGTTTTACTAAACATTGAACCAAATGCTAATGTAAAACTAATACATAAAAGCCATGCTCGAGTCTAAATAGAAAAAGAAATTCATCTGTATCTATCTGTTTGTAATGCGTTAAACATTTTTGTATGAGAGATCGTAAATAGACTATCTCAATCGAAGTTTGTAATAAAAAAAGTAAGACAAAAAGTCATATTTAACCTACCGCACAAACAATATTCATAAGTATATCTACAAAAATTCCTTTTCGAAATAAGGATGAATTAATTCCCATTAAAATCATTGTTATATATGCTAACATACAACCACATAAAATAATATTATTTAATGATGGACTTGACATTCGAATGTATCTAAAAAAAAAAATATTTTTTTTAAAAAAATATAAAAAACTTTTCTTTTTCTACTTATGTGATCGAAAATAAATATTAAAAATAAATAATAAAATTGATATAATTAATCCAATTGCACTACATATTGTTATTGATATAAATACTGAAAGATAAATATGTTGAAATTCAATTATTTGATGTGTTCGATCTCTTGGTGGACCATTTCCTAAAATAAATAATATTTAAATTCAGATTTTTTTTGTTTTTTTTAATTAATACAAACCATGCCATATAATTGAATTAAGTTTATATAAAACAGGAAAATCATCTTTTGAATCTAAATTTTTTGCAAGAAAAATTTTTACAACTGTTAAATTACAATCTTGATCTTCGGCATAACATGGAATTTTACATGAACCATCATTCATCATTCGACATGCTAAAAATTTTTAATAAAAAAATTTTTATTTTTTTTATTTTTTTTTTTTATTCTTACCAACATATTGTTCAACAAGAATTTCACCAATTCGTCTACCATTTAAATATCTAACTCTTCCCTAAAAAATTTCAATGAAAAAAAAAATTTTATATTATAAATATAATTTCTTACAGTAGCACCAATAAAATCAATATTTTCTATAATTTGTGTAAGATTTGATTGATTAAATAAAAATTTTGATTGATATATATAACCTAAACTCCATATTGTATCATATGCATATGCATCAAAATAATTTCTTTCTAATTCAGAAAATTGTTCTAAATAATCTAAAACATGAATTGATCGATCCTATAAAAAAAGAAAAAAATTTTCTTTAAATATATTTATTCAATTCTTTTTTATTTTTTTATTTCTTACATCCAAATCATCAACAGATAAACGTGGCACACGTGTTTGTAAAGTACCATTAATTGCTCGAATTAATTCTTGTATTGAACAATCAGTTTGTTCATTCCACCATGCTAATATTGATGGATAACCAAGTATAATCCATTGATAGCGTGATCCATAAATATGTTCTTTAGCTGCCTTTTTATTCGAAAATAAAGAAGAAAAAAAAAAAATGTCAAAATTAATTATTCGAAAGAAAAATAGATATTTACATGACAAAACATATGAGTTGCAATTGTTTGATTAAAATTTGCAATAATTATTCGAACATCTTTTGTCTTTAAAAAAAGTATAAAAGAAAAAAAGAAAAAAACAATTTTTTTTTCATTTATTTTAGATTTTACTTTAAAATCATTAAGTAAATTTTTTATGTTTTTTGTATTATCATCATGCCAATTTAATCCATGACGATATGCTATACCTCGTGTTAAATTAACTTCCCATTGTCTTTTATCTGTACCAGTTAGATTAGAAAAATCATTTGCTACCTAGAAAATAAAATAATCCATAAAAACATGCAATGAAAAAGAAGATTTACAAAAGTAAATCTTTTCTTTAATTAATTAAGAAAAAATAAAATTATATTTCTAGTTAGTTAATTTGTATAATTCTAAACAAAAAAATCTAATAAAAATTTTTATTAATTGAAATTCTCAAGAGATTAAAATAAAGAGAATAAATATTATTCAAATGAGATATATTTGTTCCCAATTGACTTTTTTCTCAGTTGAATTCTTTATCTTAAACATCAACAACTACAATAATATAATATATAAATTATCAATGACATTAATTATTAATAAAATAATCAATGAGAAAAATCTACTTCTTATAAAAAAAAAAAGTATATAAACTAACCAATGTATATTTTGATCCATGTTGATAAATTAATCCAAATCGTGTCCAATTAAAATATTCTAAAAGTTGTTTACGTACTAAATTATGAGCACGATCTGATGGTACAATATCATAAAAAAGTGGATAACGATCCACTGATGATAATGATAAATCACTATCAATAAATGAAAACTAAAAAAAAACATTTTTCTCTCTTTTTCCATTACAGAAAATACATACAACAGGTATATGAAAATAAGTTGCTGTTTCAGCTATATAACTAAGTACATTTTGACAAGCATCAGTCATTAAAACATTTAATGATGTTGTCATATTAATTATATTAAAAAATATTTTAACACTTGTACCAACATCACACTAGAAAATATGAAATGATTAGAATATTTATAATTATAAAAGTAATATACAGAAATAATATTTTCTGTTGTATTAAATTCAAATTTAATATCCATTTGTGATGAATCAATTTGTTTAAGAGCAAAATTAATTGATGGATAAGATGAATGTGTAAATAGACTATTAAGAATAATTTTTTTTCGATTAACATTTATATGAATATCACTATTAATTGAACAAAAAAATAAAATAAATAGTAATCGAAATGATTTGGTGCCCATTCCATTTCAATTTTATCTCATTGATCTAAATATAGATTGATTAAGAAAGTAATATAGATATCAATAAATAACTAAATGACTTTCTCTCTATTTTTATTTTTATGCATGTATTCTTCATTTATTTTCGGCCTTCTATGCGTCTCTCACAACATTGTTATCTAATTTACTCATTCCTTCTATATCTCTATTGTTCCATAAAATCTTCTTCTTTAGATTGTTATTTTTTTTTTGTTTCTATCTATCTATCTTTCTCATGCAATCAATCAACTACTAAAGAAGAATAGACAAATTTTACGAGTGGGATGATCCTGTACAAGAAAATCCTAAATATAATGTATAGTAACAATTAATGGTTAGAAGAAAAAAAAAATAAAAATGACTTCCGTTACTGTTGTATCCTACTGATTATTGATGACTTTCGTTATTTTTTTTTTTTCAAGAATGACTTACTGTTAGTGGAATGTTAAGTTTAGAATATAGAAATAAAATACCAAATGAGTTACTTAATTTAATCAATATCTTTCATTTTAGTTGTGTTATTTGACATTCGTACTTTTAAGTATAACCAATTGATAATAATGAAGGACACAAAAAAAAACAGAATAGAAGTTGCCAATTATGAGATACAACAGCCGGAAACAAAACGACATATGAATGTATGTTGATAGACTAGTATATAAATAGTCGAATATATTAGATTTTTTCTATCTTTTCCCATTAGTGATGAGACGTTAATACAAGTGTAGAAAGAAAAATCCTGTTATTAGTTTTATGAAAATAAAAGAAAATATTTCGATGATTTTTATCTAAAGAATGACAAATGAACTGTGTTGACGTTTCCTTTTTTCTTTTCTCTTTTGCATGCTTATTTGTAAAATAACAAATGACATATAAGAATTAGTAGATAATCAATATATCCGGTTAGATCTTTTCTTTAACCAAAACAATAATCAATTTATTGTGTGTAAATAAATACACATATCGATTTAGCCTTGCGAACTTAAATACTTATAATATTAAGAAAAATAACGAAAATAAGCTTTAAGTGAATTTAGTTATTATTATTATTACTGTTGCTGTTTGATATACGATCTATTGAAGTATTTATTTCTGAATGTCATCATTAGACGATCGATCGATCTTTTTTAGCTTTCAAGAACTGTTTTTCAATTATCAATTGTAATAAATTTATTATTTTATTGATTACTAAAAGTTCTTATTCTGATAGAATTAATATATAATAGAACTAGCAGAAAATAACACATAATTAACTTCAAAATATTATATACATGGTTTTTTAGAACAAAAAAATAACAATATAATCCATTTGAGAAGATACAAGAAATAGTTTTGAAAAAAAAAAATAAATTCAAAGGTTATTGGTCGTCTTTTACAGATTTCTT